>JAVQJF010018597.1:0-99414 GCA_036023855.1 Gadopsis marmoratus | reverse complement strand
AGACACAGACAGACAGACAGAGACAGACAGACAGACACAGAGAGAGAAAGTTCTGTGTCTGTCTACAGTCCCACATTCATGGATGCTGTGTTGGTGTGAAGCTGTGCACCTGCCGTTTAAAGGAGGTGATGGTAGATTAGACAGCAGCTAGAGAAAGCTCACCACAGACCTCTGACCAGAGGGTTCTGCTCACCACACGCAACCTATGTCACAGACCTCGTTTTATGTCCTCCCTTACATCTATAAATTTCTTTATAGTATGTACTGTATGAATGTATGCAGACATATGTAGCACACACAAAACCCCACAGAATTGTTCCTTTGCATTGAAACAGAATGGAATCATCTAATTTTAAAAACACAAATCATGAATATCATAGAATCATGAGCTTTGGGTGTTTTTGTGATTTTAAGTGATGCATGTGTCTTCATATGTATTGGTATATAATCGTCAAACCCAGTAGACACCATGCAGAGACTCTGATATTCACACTCAACTTCATACACTGAGAATTGCAAGCACATTGTAAGTATTCAATTTACTGTACATACCCCAGAGCTTTATTGTTGACAGGTCAGGCATGGTTAAGGAGGGGGTAAACCTGGATGAATCATGGGGCCCCAGCTTGGTAGGGGTCCCTAAATGTTTAGAAAATGTATTTATATTAAAAAATGTTATACAGAAAGAAATATGTGATGAAGATGTAAACACAGTCAGAGCAGGTACCCTATAATGCATGTGGTTTGGTCCATTTACCATGAGGATTTAAAAGATAAAATACTGCTGCTGATCTGAGTCTGACAGTTTCTCCACCTGTCCGGCAAGATGTAGCACCAGCCGGGTTGCATAGTCGGATACAGATATGCTGCCTTCCAGAAATCAATCAGGTTATGAAAGAAAATAACCTGAGAGAAATGCAGTACAATAAAGGAAATAAAAATGATTGTCATCCATATTTCTTCATCTTGATCTTTTTGGTCTGTCTGTCTTCTTCTCTGAGTTTACAGGCAGATCATGTTCTACATACTGCCACCTTCTGTGACCGGAAGGAAAGACTGCTAACGTGTTTTACAGTTTTTCTCAATAGCTTAACCAACCTCTTTGAAACAGTAACTCTTTCATCAAAACACTAACACGATCATCAAAACAGAAGACAGTCTCCACAACACTGTACCATTTATCATTGATTTCCTGCTAAATGCAACCTTTCTCAAAACAGTGAACACAACTATCTAACAGAACACACAGTTTAACACAAACCACAAAAATCAATTGTGTAACTCATATCTACAAAACAAACTATTCTGCTCACAGTAAATAACAATTAGTCTCCATAAAAGTAAATCAGTCACATTCATTGCTACTTTAATAGCAAAATGGTTCACCTTTTAATCACATGAAAAAGGTCACATGGGTGGCCTGAGGGCGCGACGTCCTCTGGTGGGCCCTGTGCTCACTGCCCAGCACCCTGGAGCTCATTTGGCATTTGCCATAGAACACCAGAATTGGCAGGTCTGCCACTGGCGCCTATGCTTTTTACAGATGAGAGCAGGTTCACCCTGAGCACATGTGACAGACGTGAAAGTGTCTGGAGAAGCCGTGGAGAACGTTATGCTGCCTGTAACACCGTTCAGCATGACCAGTTTGGTGGTGGGTTGGTGATGGTCTGGGGAGGCATATCCATGGAGGGACGCACAGACCTCTACAGGCAAGCCAACGGCACCCTGACTGCCATTAGGTATCGGCATGAAATCCTTGGACCCATTGTCAGACCCTGACAATGTTGAAAAACGGGTCGACGGAAATGCACCTACTGTACCAAAATCAATTTGTGGATAAAATGTTTGCAGTGAATTTCATGGGGGTGAAAAGCAGAAAAGTGAGGGAAGATTTGGGGGTAAAATTAATACAACTCTACATAATGAATTGTGCGTACGGTAACACACTAACATCCCCACACACATAGCCAGCTTCCTGGACTTCAATAGTAAGATGGTTCTCTATATCAATACCCTTAATACTGTGTAACTCTCTACACCCAGAGGCAGAATGCAATGAGTTGAAATAACAACAACCTAGTTTGGATTCTGCAGCCTTCCAGTGTCAATAAGCTCTCCCACATTAGATTTGGTGAGCTCCATGAGTTATTTTGGAGCACTGGCACTCTGACTGCTGTTATAGATTTGTGTGAAAGAGGGCCAGGGATTATATTGTTATAGACGTAGTGTAAACTCAAGGCGGTGGATGAGGCGTGCCTTGATTAGTTATTGAGTAATAAAAAGTTCCAGAAGCTAGTTCACATACGCTGAGATTAATTCTATGCGTTGTATGTTCTTTTTGTTAATTAAGTGTAATTTTTAACATTGTGTCTTTGTTACAACGCGGCATGATGGCGGCAGGGAAACGGACCAAAGAGCAGACAGCAAGTCAATTGGAGTGATTTATTAAAGGTAACAAAAAGACACTTACAGGCAGATAAGGCTGAGAAATGTGAGTCCGAAAACAAAACACGAGGAACCTCCACGGGGCAAAAACATAAACATGAAGATAATCCAAGGCAGGGACAGAGTATCCACAGGGCACAGGCACAAACCCCAACTGTAACTGTGACAGACACCATGACACGGACAATGAACCAACAAAGGATAACTGAACAGGGCAGGTATAACACTTGTGTTGTCATTAGGGTCATTCTGACAGTTGAAAACAACGTCCGGTGCTGTCCCTAGGAGGGGGGTACTGGTATGTCCTGTGTTATGGTCTAGTGTTTTGCCCTGTGTTGTTTTGGTCTCATCCTCGTGCATACAGCCTAGATCTACTTTCTGTCTTGTTTGTGTTCCTCCTGTTCTTTGCTCAACTTGTGCCTTGTTAACCACCTGCTGTCCATTAACCTATCTGCACCTGTTGTGCATATACCTGTGATTCATGTTGTTCTACTTGCCGGTTCGTCTTCGGCCCTTTGTATCCAACGTACCAGCATTCCTTATCCTAGTGTTATTTAACTTACATGTGTATGATCTTTCTTAGTCTTTGAATTGATGGTACTGTGTACCCTGTACCCTGCTTTGTCGAGTAAACCATTTAAACACGTCTTCTGTCTCTGGATTGTGCATTTGATTCCTTATCCTGAATATGGTCTACCCCAGCCATCACACCTGCAAGACTGCTGTTGTCGCACAGTATACAGATTAAGGGCCAATCTGTGAGGGTGTATAGCTTTGATTTTGCCTCAAATGATAAAGGAATCACATGGTCAGATTGTCCAGTAGCCAAGTAACACACTGTAGTTCATCCAACAAGGACTGATTGTTTTTGTTATTTTGAACATTCAATGATCATATTCCCTTATGGGTCAAGCTCTGAAAAACCTTGTTTGTAGCACAGGCATTTTATCAAAAATGTATAGTCATCGAGCCCAGACAGAGATTACCGTGATGACATCATCATTACTGGGGTACCCCTTTAATATCACCTTTAAAAACAGAAAAACAATTCCCATAAACAACTGATGTAGTGATTGGTCATATCCATTTCAGAGGTGGTGATATCCAATAAAAGTGTTAGCTGATATACTGTATATTGGTCTAATCTGCACCTGTTCTCCAAATCCAGATGATACAGAACAGTTAGAGAGCAGGAATGGCTGTAATACAGTAAAATGAGATTTAAGTTTTCTGACTACAGGACCCCTCTCTCATTCTCTCTTTCTTTGAATAAGGGAAGCGGAGTTGTGTCAGGGTTGACCGCTCCCTCTGATCCCCCTCACCTTCATTGTCCTCCCTTTACTCTCTCGCTAAACGCCTCTGATGGCATCACTGCACACCGCACATAGAGCCCCCCACTGTTCTCCCCGTCCCCAAAGACCCGGAGTGGCTATTGAAAGACTGGGGCATCAAAAGAAGAGGAAAACAAAGTTCGAAAGTATTAGTGTTACTTCCCCTCACCTCCTGGGATACTGAGGGAGAATCAATAGTTTTTCATTAACCTGTCTGCCTCCCTGTAAACGTGTAAGTGTAGCCTCGGGTGCCAGTAAATGCTCTATATAGTGATAGTGTTGGGGGATGATACAGTATCTCTCTCTTTCACACTCACACACAAATACATTTTCCATAACTCACAACCGCTCTCTATCATTACAACTCTTACTTTTATTGACCATACTGAGATCATGAATTCATGAAGACATACATATGCTAACAAATTGGTTTTCTATGCTTGACTTTACTGCCCTTCCCTTACCTCCCATATGCCTAAAATGATGGCAGTAGAATCAATTCGACTAATATATTCAAGAGACCTAAACACATTTCCTTTTATAATTTCTCTTGACAACCTGTTGACAGATTTCGCTAATCCAATTATTTTCTCCCTAAAAAATAGTAACACAAACCATTGCGCCTGATTCGACTCAGCATCCTGTACAGTATATAGAGCTGTGTGTGTTGTATCCTCATTTACTTCCTCATCTCCCATAGCTCCCATCTCTGTCCCTAAACACAATGTAGCCAGTGTTTGCAAATGACCTTGCTCTTTGTACAGTGCCAACTGTAACATATTAATCTCTCTTTTCTCAAGTGAGCTCGCACACATTGTGTGTTGTAAACACAAGGTGATACTGTGCAGCTTTATATTCTCTGTTAATGTTTGCTTGGCTCAAGGCTCTCTGAGGATCAGGGCTAGCAACATGTGTTCGACAAACCTCAAAAGTGGATCTGGAAAAGTGTTGTCAACAAGCAGAATCAGCTTTATCTGGATATGCATGACCATCACTGCTTTGTCATCTGTCTTGTAAGATTAAGATTAAACTGGACCCTGAGGTCATTTATTAGTCAAACGTGAGGGTACACACATACACACGTGAAGGGAGCAGCAACGCCCAAACACACATGCAGTCACGTCCGACGATGAAACTTGTCCTTTGCCTTTAAACCATCCAGCCATCCTTCCTCCGAGGACAACTGGAGCAGTGGCCAGCCTTCTATTTGGTGCTATACAAGTTCTCATGCCCTGTCTTGGTCAGAAGAGCAATTTGTTCTTCTTGCATGTTTTTTGTATGGGGCTATATATTTGGGGAGAACGTGGCAAGAGAACATGCAAACTCCACACAGAAAGGCCTGAGAGATAAGCCACAGAGCCCAACAACACTCGACTGGACCCCCCCAGTGCCGACAGTGCCATACACATTGGGAGTGCTGAACAGGAAGGCTGATCTCCTTGTGTGTCCCATAAAACCAATGGAAAAAAATGATGAGGAACATGGAAGTGATGCAGAGGCTGAATAATTACTCACAGAAAACAACTGGTGAAATAATGAGTTCAAATGATCCAAAAGAGAGAATTGATTCAGAGGAGGTGTTATCACAGCCATTGAAGGCTGAAATTGAGCAAATGATTAGGAATGAATGCATTTTGTATGCTTGTACAAGTGTGTGCAATACAGGGAGTTATGCTGCTTGTACAAACCAAAGCTTGTGCAAAAACAAGGGATCAGCAAAACCTGCTTTGACGTGGAATCCTCAACTCAGTCTCAAAGAAGCTTCACTTACTCGTCCAGCCTTTAAAATCTACCCAGAACTTTCCATATTTTGCCAACCGACTAGATTGTTAGAATAGAAAAGAAGCTCCGAATGAGGTTGGTGACCTGCCAGCGTGGCTGGTAGAGCAGACAGATTTACTGGCCACATCCAAAATTTATCAGCATTTGGCTGGTGGTAATTTGCTGGGAGGGGAGATGAAGGCGGGATAACTGCCATGGCATTGCCTGGATCCAGATGGCCCAAGACATAATGGGATGGATGCAAGCACTTTATCAGCAGCCTATGTTCCATAAGCCACTCAAAGGCTCAAGTACAAACAAAGGCAACTATATGTAGGTTTGCCAAAGTTTTACCAGTCATTTCACTGTATGCTCTGCACCATGTATGACAATAGAGTAATGCCTGTTGAATGGTTGTACAAAGCGTTACTTTGTTTGCTGTCATCTTGGGATCTTGGGAAGGAAGTAACTTCATAATTCAAAGGTACATTGCACCCTTCATGAGAGTTTTAGGGGCATTTTGGGAGACTTTTATGGAACAATAAAATAACACATTGGCAGAGCACATTGGCTGAAAACTAATTTGCACCACTTTGTTTAATTTAATCACATGCTTCAATTATTTCTCAGTGGTGGAAACTGGGAGTGGTGTGTATGGAGGAGTTTGCGGCTGGTGTCTCACCACATCTACTGTTCTGTGGTCTATCTCTCATCCACAGTATTGGCTGGCATGATATTCTGCTGCAAGTTGCATGGTGCCAAGCCCTCCTCTAGCATCAGGCTGTGATTTCTGATCAAAATTGCTTTGCTTGCGCACCAAAAACACTGGAAAGAATTTCACAGTCATATGCTTCAATTATTAACCTACAGTGACCCATCACTAGGTCAATTTCTTTATCGTTTTTGACTTTTCAACATGTACATTGACAACAGAGTTCAAAATGCAAAAATTACCTTTTCATCTTTGTGATGTTTGTAATTTCACAAGCATTTTATGAATGGTCAAAGCAAGGCAGGTTTATTTATGTAGCACATTTCATACAAAAGGCCATTCAAATTGCTTTACATAACACATTCAAGGGCATGTACGACAGAATAAAAGCCTGAAATAGAAATTATTTAACAACACAGATGAAATATAGGCCAAAGTCCAACATGAATTTGGCTGATGAAATACACAGAGAAAAATTAAGTGAATTTTTACTCACTCACAAATAGCTTGATCATGTTTATGAAATTGCCTATATGAATGTCCAGTCTGATGCTTTGAATTGTATCATCATGAAACAAAACAAACTCATAGCACTTATTATATATAACAGCAGGAGGAATCGGCTTTCAGGCTTTATGATAAGTTAAGCCAACCATCTCTTGGCTATAGCACAGATATGAATGTGGTATTAATATTCTCATTCTCTCACTTAAATCCTCATTTAACGCTCAGTAAGGGATGAAGCACTTGTGCGGTGAGAGAAAAAATGCTGCACGTATCTTAACGCTACATTAAGGGGGTGACTACACAGCTAACAACAACCTTACAATGCATAGGGTAATAAAAACAAACACCCACCAGCAACATTCGGTGCCGATCTGGCTGTGGGCTTTTCTGTCTCTGTCTGATATATCATAAAGCTCAGGACAGACAGACACGACCAGAACAAGTTAATCCTCAATTTTCTTGGTTACCAGGACAACAAGCCCCATCTAATATATGATTGGTTGCTTGAAAAATTACAAGTGCTCAGAGCAGCCGCACAACAAAATCGGAGCGCTCTGAAAAAAGGCGCTGGGTGCACAGCTTTCTCTCTAGGCGACAGCATGTGCTCATTTCTCTTAGGGAACAACTGAAAAAAGATGAAGGGGCTTCCAAAAAACGCAATATGGACACAGCCCAAAGACAACGTATAATACTTTTTTTTTTTAATAAATGTAGTGGATTAAAAGTAAAAAAGAAATCCCATTATTATTTTGACTAGAAGAATAATGTAGCAGTAAGAGTACCACAAAAATGTCCTTAATTATAGTACTTGAGTAAATGTATTTATTTACTTCTACAGCTGCATATAAAGTACTCTTCCAGTGTATCAAGTGTGAGGAGTTGTCAGGATTAGGTTTAGCTGCAGCTGAAACTAATTTGTATGTTTACAGTGACTCTTTTAAATTTGTGACTTAATGCATCCTGGAGACCCCAAGGAATCTCCTTGCTTTAAAATACTTTGACAGTAAGAGGGCCGAATCAGTCTGACTCAGCGGGACATCTTCGGGGAACACACATAGCATGAACTCATCTCGCAGCTCCCTGAGAGATGAAGCCTGTGTGAACTAGACTGCACATCAATATGGGTAATCTCGAGTCATGCACCACGCTGCTCTGTGCAGCGCTTAGCCCCAGAGGATGCCCCAAAATAAGACGCCTGAGTGTGGCAAACAAGCGATGGCGTCTGCATAACTGCCAGATTCAACCTTGCATTGACTGATGCTGCGAAGCTGAAGGAGAACTGCAACCTCCGTCACTTCACATACTCTTACAGATCTTAATGCTAATTAGAAGTTATTTGTTTGTTTCAACTTACATTTGGGATTTACACAGTGGGAGAAGTCTGTTGCAGATATCACTGTCAGCACTTTGATCAAAGTGATTAGAGTGACTCCTCCTGTCTAAGCAAGCACGCTCCCACTCCTTCAAAGCTAAGATATGAACCTAATTTGTGTTTAGTTTTGGTGAAACCCTACAGCTGTTGACTGTCAACCAGCTGAAGAGCCATTCTAGCTTTGGGCTTCAGCTCTGATAAGGACACTTTACATGCATCATTTTGAAATTGATTGCCATGTCCTTAGTTTGTCTTTACTTCCCCAGACACTTTATAATTGCCATTCCCAAAATGCTCTTTGATTCTTTTTACTGTCGGGCAGCTATGTGCCATTGACTCCGTGTCAGGAATCATTTAGCTCATTTACTCTGCAAAACAATACAATTCCATATTCTATTCCAGAGTATATTGTTTGCCTGTTATTGAAAGTGTGAAGCATATCTACTTTTGTTCTGCTTTGACTGCGGAAATATGATACAGTGATAAAGGCCGATATCTGTGTTAAAATCTGTGTTTGAACTTTATCTTTTTATCAGATGTGATGGGTATTCGTCTTCTCCATTAGTCTTGAATGACGTGTTGTCTCTGCTCTGTTAGACCCAGTTCAATCAACCTAGTTCAATCACTGCCACTTACATCTCGGCTCATTTGCTCCTCCTCCACCCCCTCTTCCTTTTCCTCCTCCCACGAGTTTTCTCCTCTTCCTCCTCCTGCACGTGCAGGATAACAGTAGCTTTGCTTATACACACACACACAAAGTATCCAGCTATTGGCCATGCTATGCCAAACTAGTGAAAGGCTTATTTGGATTATGTTGTTTACATGTATCTGGTCTTTTAAAGGAATAGTTTGCCATTTTGGGTAATGTATTTGCTTTCTTGCTCAGACTTAGATGAAAAGACTGATGCCACTCTCATGTCTGCACAGTAAATACGAAGCAACAGTGAGCAGCTAATTGGCTTAGCTTAGCACACAGAGTGGAAAGGCTGACTCCTGCATACATTTCATCATGAAGCCTCAGCTAACTGCATCTTCAACAATAAAATGATATGTCAATTTGATATGGTAGCACACAGGTAAAATTGGCTTTATCTGTTAAACATATGAAGCCTTTTTTTAGTACAATTATTGTTATGATCACACCAGGCAATACATTTTTCCTTTTGTTTGTTTTCATCGTCTCCGGCAGTTATTAAAGCTGGGTTTATAGCCACAGAACCTAAGCATGTAACTGACGTGCACATCTTCATCAATGTAACCATGTAACAATGTGCTACAGCAGCTACAGAGGTTTGTGATTGGTCAAGATGGGCTTCTTGTTTTCTCCTACAGGTTTATGGTGCCAGGAAATAGTTTATAGTGAAAACAACATTAAGCAAGTTGGGGGAAAAAGACTCAGTTATCAGCTTCTTATCAGTAATGCATATCTAGCAAAGTCATTATCTATATCTAGCCACTGCAAACCTTCTGCTCACTGCAGTCACCACTTTTTCACAGTAAATGAAAGAATTTAAAGTAGTCTCCTATTCAGTATTCATATTGATCACTCTGTATCACAGAATGCATGAAAGAACGATAATTAAAACACAATATAGCCTGATTACATACAAAACATCTGTCTAGTTTTACTATGGTACTAACGTGGGAAATGGCTGAACTATAAATTCATACCTGACATTAACCCCTCCAGTATATATTCAGGATTAGTGTAAATACTGTTTCTAAACATCAGAAAGACCCATTGCTTCTGTGTCAGTTTCCCTGCACTGGCTATACTAACCTTAGCTTGCAATATGGCCATAAACACATTTTTCGATCAAATTAAAAGTTGAAACGCTCTCTTGCTTTGAAAGGACGTTTTATCTCTCCTGAGTATAATTCGATATATAATAGCTTTGAATTCTCTGATGCATAGTAAGTATTTACATCAACTTATCAGCAACATTATGATATTAATGTTTGTGTGCATTGATCCAGGTCTGTGAGGTCCGTGCCTGCTGTCATGAGGCTTTGCTCATCTCTGAAATATGAATTGCGTCTCCCAAATTGTCTGCCTGCTCCACCCCATTATAACCAAGGAAGCACTGTTTAAACACCCAGATAGTGCTGAGAGATTCTTTCGCGCTAAGAACATTAAGATTAAGAGAACATTACCTTGGAATGATGGAGAGAAAATGGTGTATGAGTTTTTACATACTCACTGGAGAGCCTCAGTCTTATGGTGTTTTATTTTGGCAATTTTACATTTGCCTGTATTTACCCATGGACAGGCTTTACATGCTCTTCATTTTCTGCAGCACCTTAATTCATATTCATGCTTTTACATACATTGACACCTCAGAGCTGCTCCGGAGAAGGTGCACTTGGGTCTTTGAGGTTAGGTGCTTTGCTCAAATGAGTTGTTGAGACAGAAGCGTAAAGAAACAGTAAAAATAAACCCTGCACTCTCTAGGCCTTCATCTCACATGGTTAAGAACTCCTAGAGTTATGCCAAAGCTTGTGTACAGTGAGATGCTTTTGATCTTCCACACTGACAAATTTCCTGAAATATATGTTCTTGTTTTTCTGACATTCCTTCACCGTGTCAATTTGTTTTTGTTGACTGTTAAATTCAGGATGAATTTCTGTCATTCACTCACGCTGAAGGTTGTTTTTTTGGAGCGCTCGATTTAACTTCAGGTGTTTCCCATCAATGTCAGGGAATGTTGGCAGCCCAAATTACACCTGCCTGCCTCTCTTTCTTACTCTTATTGACTACACTTTGATCTTGATTTCTCCTCTTTTTAATGGTCAGTTGTTTGTCTGCGGTGATGCATGTTTGTCACATGATACCTATCACGTGGCAGCGGCTGGCTTTCCATCCGGCCCAATGAAGCTGCAAACACCAGCCAAAGAGCACAATAAAGGAAGGAGGAAAGTCTTTTCAATGGGCATTTTTTGGATTCATCACTCTGATAAACATTATCTGGTCAACAATATCCTTTTTGTGAACAAAATAGCCAGTAGTAGCTCTACCCCCCCAAAGAGTGTGTATTCTTTTTCCAGAATAGTTAATGGTTCATTTGGGTAAACAAGGATTTAATTGTCAGTGTGCAAAGCCCTGACATTTAATGTCAAAAAATAGCGATAAAACTCTGGGCAACACTTAGCTGCATCTCAGTGCCAAGCTGGCAGAGACTGTGGGACCTGTTCAAATCAAATCTGGACTGGAATGAAGTATGGCAAAATGGTCACACTGACCTCAGACAGCTCAGAAGAGAAGAGCACATCACTAATATTGGTTTTAATTAAATTTTCTTATGATTTTATCTCAGAAACATGTTTAATAATAAAAAAAAATCTATAATTTTATTCTTGAAAAATTCACATCACCTTTGTTTGACAGAAGTGACATTTAGATTCAGCTGAATCTAGGTTAGATTGATTTGAGGTAAGACTCTGCAAACACACTGAAATGTAAAAATATAGTAGATGCAGGATTTTGGTCCGAGACTTTTTCATCAATAGTGAAGGAGCAGAGCAGGCAGGACCGTACTGAATAGTGAGGAGTGATGGATTCAGGCTCTCTGTCTTGCAGAGTGACGGCTAAGAAACAGTGCGTGTTACCCTTCCATCAGCCTCGGACTTTCTCATGGGCGTTTCTTCTTCCTGCCACTGCCATAGCCTGCACATTGGGAAACAAAATCGATACAATATAAATGAGAAGGTCTTTACCATTCTCCACCATTTTCATCTCTCCCTCCATCACCTTCCACCACTCCAAATCTCAAAGTGCAGTCTCTTCTATTGCTGTTGAATAGAGGTTTGAAGGTAAAGGAGTGCACAGTCAAACTGACGATACCAGCACAGGTGAACCATGCTAGTGGGAATGGTCGACATGAATACTTTATAAAACATTTCTCATCAAGCCGTCAGCCAGAGGGAGCTCAATTTGCAGCTTGAAATGCTTGGAATTGTTTCTTTACCTTACAGTATTGGATGGTGGGGAAAAGTAAATAAGTACATTTGCTCAGGTACTGTACTTAAGAACAATTTTGAGGTAGTGTACTTGTGCTTGAGTATTTTGTACTCGAGTATTTTTTCTCCACTACATTTCAGCTTAAAATATTGCATTGCAGTTTAGTTACCTTTCAGAAAATTATTGTATGTTTTTCTGACTGTTTTCACTAGTTTTGCATTTGGCTAGGGTCAGTCTCTCTACTGGTACATTATAAGCTTATCAAGTACTGTCATGATCCATGGACTGTGGCTGTGGTGTCTGCCTTATTTGGACTTCCTGTGCTTATTTGTTTCCCTGGCTGTGTGATTGCAAACACCTCGCTCTTGGGTTCACCTGTGCCTCGTCCCCTCTTTAGGGGATGAGCATTTATGTACCGTTGTTTGTTCTTGTTACTTGTGGTGGTACAGTTGGTATGTAGTTTGTTGTACGAGCGGTTCCTGGGTTTCGGCCGACATTCTTGACATGTGTGTTTCTCTGGACGTGCACTTACTGGTACACTTGCTGGAATTCACCTGCCTGGATATGGCCCTTGTGTTTTTTGTTGTATTTGGACTTATCCCCCTTACTCACCTTTTAGGCATGTAAGTTTTCTTTAAGGTAAAATAAATGTTCAAACCTACCTCTGGTATCTTGCTGTCTGCGTTTGGGTCCTCCCCTCCTCTCTGGTACCACACATCATTACAAGTACAATGGCTTGTTAAAGATTAAACCAGTGGTTCCAAACAATTTTCTTTGTTTGTTTAAGGCCCTCCAAAAAGATCCAGTAATTCACACATTTATTTAGCAAAACGTTTCTTTTTCTCTGGAAACATCCTGTCACAAAACCAAAGCGTAATAACCAAGAAATAGGCCTGCATATTGACATTTTTAAACTGTTTCTATGGATTAAACAAACAACATATAAAATATTAAGTACTGTAGAGGTGCTGGTTGATGTACATATTAAAAGAACACTTTTTGTTGAGGGGGTTGTTAATCAGTTTCAGCTGCTTTGGTGTTAATGAAATTAATAACAGGTGCACTAGAGGGGCAACAATGAGACGACCCCCAAAACAGGAATGGTTTTGCAGGTTGAGGCCACTGACATTTTGGCTAGGGTCAGTGTCACTACTGGTAGCATGAGGTGATACCTGGACCCTACAGAGGTTGCACAGGCAGTCCAACTCCTCCAGGATGTCACATCAATATGTGCCATCGCCAGAAGGTTTGCTGTGTCTCCCAGCATGGTCTCAAGAGCATAGATGAGATTCCAGGAGACAGGCAGTTACTCTAGGAGAGCTGGACAGGGCCATAGAAGGTCCTTAACCCAGCAGCAGGACCGGTTTCTGCTACTTTCTGCAAGGAGGAACAGGATGAGCACTGCCAGAGCCCTACAAAATGACCTCCAGCAGGGCAATGGTGTGAATGTCTCTGGCCAAACAATCAATCAATCTTCATGAGGGTAGCCTGAAGGCCCGATGTCCTCTGGTGGGCCCTGTGCTCACTGCCCGGCACCGTGGAGCTCGATTGGCATTTGCCATAGAACACCAGAATTGACAGGTCCACCACTGGCACCTTGTGCTTTTCACAGATGAGAGCAGGTTCACCCTCAGCACATGTGACAGACATAAAAGGGTCTGGAGAAGCTGTGGAAAACGTTATGCTGCTTGTAACATCGTTCAGCATGACCAGTTTGGTGGTGGGTCAGTGATGGTCTTGGGAGGCATATCCATGGAGGGACACACAGATCTCTACAGGCTAGACAACGGCACCCTGACTGCCATTAGGTATCGGGATGAAATCCTTGGACCCATTGTCAGACCCTACGCTGGTGCAGTGGGTCCTGGGTTCCTCCTGGTGCACGACAATGTGTCTCATGTGGCGAGAGTATGCAGGCAGTTCCTGGAGGATGAAGGAATTGATACCATTGACTGGTCCCCACGCTCGCCTGACTTAAATCCAATAGAACACCTCTGGGACATTATCTTTCGGTCCATCCGATGCCACCATGTTGCACCTCAGAATGTCCAGGAGCTCAGTGATGCCCTGGTCCAGATCTGGGAGGAGATACCCCAGGACACCATCCGTCATCTCATTAGGAACCCAGACGCTGTCAGGCAGCATACAAGCACGTGGGGGCCATACAAACTACTGAGGACCATTTTGAGTTGCTGCAATGACATTTCAGCAAAATGGACTAGGACGCGTCTTATTCTTCACAAGCTACTTATTGATATGATTGAAACTAACCAGAGTTATGGTTAGTTAGTCCTCTAGAGAGGAGCGGTATCTCTCTGTAAGTGCTGTTGGAACTATACACTGTACACTTGCACGTGAACATCTGCGTTACAGTGGAGCTTCTTTGCTGGCCAACTACAGACACAGGCTCGCAGAGAGCACTTTAGCCGGACAACAGACAATTTCAATTTGGGCCTGTTATCAAATTACTCATGGAATTAACATTAATTGAAGACAGCCAATGTGATCTGCCAACGGCGACGTTTGTGTCACCACTCAGGAGACGCAGGACTGGGCCCAAAGGCAGACAATACAGGCAGGGCAGTAAATTCAAAGATTTATTTGAAATAGGATGTCATACAGTCAGTCAGGCAGGCAGGGTAGCAGAAGCTCACAAACAAAACACCAGGCAGGAAAGCAACACAGAACATGGCAACCAGGATGAACCAACAAAGCACCTGGGCTGGTATATGTAGAGAGGCTGATGTAACTGCAGAACAGATGAGGGAAGTGAGAACAGGTGTGTGTAGTTGGGTGGGGCAGTCAGGTAATGGGGGAAGGAGGGAAACTCCAAGGGCATCTAGTGGACTAGTGGAGAACAGCACTGAAGGGTGGCTGGAGAGGAGAGACAGGGATCCAGACCGTGACACATCATTTTAACCAGTGAAAGCAAAAGTCAGCGACGGTTACAAAGTTTTTTACACTGCTCTTTAATAATGATAATTAGTTTTGGAGTTTGGTGAATCCATGCATTTTGCCAACCTCTGAGTCGATCACCAGTGCGCCCAAATCATTTTTCACATGCACACACTGGGATATGAAGCGAAGTGCTGCACTGTAGAGCCCGGTGTCAGTAGGGAGAACAATGCTGCAACACTAACAGGCTGATGGGGACAACACACAGTAGAATAAAGAAAGGATTGGATTTTAGATGATACCAATCCATTTAAAATATGCCCAGATGGGCTCTGATGCAAATTTTAAGGATTGGCTCTGGACATTTCTAGAAATGATTTCAAGGACTTTTACATTGGATAATCTATCGATCTATCAATACATTGTCAAAATATGCCTTATATTAAATTCTGGACCATATTTTCTAAACTCTCATACCTCATATGGCAAGTTCAATAATGTTAAGGCGCACATCTTCAACCTACATTGTCTTTACATAGAACATTTAAGAATCCATTCAGTCTAGTTTTAGATAAATGAAAAGAGAGATTTTCATCTGAGTCATCTGAGCACCTCTCAGTTTAAAGAAAACATTTTCCTTTGTTTCTTTAAATTCTGTAACGAGAAGTTAATTTGTCAGTGGAAAATGTTGAGGAACCAACTGAACTGAACATATATCATGGAGACAAGACATCGAGATAAGCGATCACAGTAGGTTCTCTGTTTGATCACAGCAAGGAGCTGTAAGGATGGACCCAAACACTTAAACACCCTTATGTCATAACCATGGAGAGTACTTGATTCTGATACTTATATCTGACTCAATGCTAAGTTGCCGTGGTGTCATTATGTTAGCAGTGCACACCCTTCCTGGTGCCAGAGCGCTGTGTGTTTAGCCGAGCACTGAAGACGTAAGAGACATGTTGCCTGAGAAATGGGACAGCCGTTGACACTAAATGAGAACGGCCACAGAGTGAGAGGTCATCCTTGCCTTTGCCCCCAAATGACTGTATTACTTCTTCAGGTCCTTTGGCCAAGTTTAGGCCACCGGATGACTCCAGTTGTTGCCTCCCCCGTGGCAGAGGCATCCCGTCCTGTCCCGGTGGTCTGCAGTCATCTCATCTTTCATAGAACACAAGAGGCAGGAAGTATCCACAGGGATCAACAGATGCAGGGGAATGCCACAAAATGGCTTCCTCCTGAGCTGGCCATGTGGTGTCATAAACCAAGCCTCAAAACGTGCAACACACAGCACAACACCATGTTCTCACTTTGAGGTTGTGCCTCAGTGACATTCACTTTCTTGAGGACTGTCTTGGTGAAAATCCGTGACTGGCGATCTGTTAATGGTGCGACTCCAAACTCCAGGCAAATGAATCAGTCTCAGTGGTTTTGATCGTGTGTGTGTAGAAAAGTTAGATTGCTTATTCAGACAGAGAAAACTTTTTTTTTGTAAAGCAAGCACAGCCGGAGAAATGATTTTGGAGTATGGATGGCAGGAGAAACCTGCTGAATGCCAGAGTAAATAAATAAAGTAAATAAATCGCTGGATAATGTGGAGCAATTGTAGGGGTGTGCATAATCAGGGATTTGGAGGCTGCTCACTCTGCTGCTCATCTTCTGACTAAAAAACCGGGCCCGGCCACGTCCCCCCCCCCCCCCTCTCACTCTCCAGCCGGTGATAATCTGTTCCAGTACACTTGCCATGAAATGAGCGATGCAGGACTCGTAATGCACTGGACAGGCAAAGCCTAACAGATAACATAAGCCCCCTTCACTGCCCCCCCTCCCAAACACCCCCCCCCCCTTTCGCCATTACCAGCCCGCATCCCCTTCCACTGGTATATCAAGGCCCTTCAGCTGTAAACAAGAGGAAGAAGATTTGGTTCATTATAAGGGGAGTTGTTTTCTCTCCCCGGCTCTCTTCGTCTGATATATAACATTTGTGGCGAGCTGTCGCGTCGTTTAGTGCTCGCGTCATATTTCATCCTGACTCCCGTGACCTTTGCTGTCAGGCGAACAATGAGAGGTGGTAGTTGAGGGTTTTGTTCTCCTCTCCTGTTTAGAGCTGTGATTGTCATTTGGCTAAGAATGTATGCACGCATACATACACGTGGGCCTTGAAGCGAAAAGCCTTGCAGCTGACAATAGTAGTCTCTAGTCTCATGGGGTGGAAGCAAGAAGCCTGTTTTGATGATGAATAATATAATTTATATATTATTTTTCACTTTCCTTCTTTTTCTTCCTGTGCTGTAGCTGTCTGCCTTTTCGTCCTCTTGCTTTCCTTTAGCTCCTTTTGATTTGGCTTTGGTTTGAATGTCATACCATCTGTATGAGTTCACTCTGGAAGAATCTTTCTCCACAAGCGCTCAAATAAATATATATTAAATTAGGAATATAAGTCCATTTGTTCATGTGCTTTACTTTAAACCACTTACATTTCACTCCCGCTTACCCACCATGATAAGCAGTGCAATCACATCTCTGACAGAAAAACCTCTCTCTGACAAAGAAGAACTGGTGCTCTTTCATTTCTACACAGTGGCCTAATATGTTAGAGTAGGTCAAATTAAAGTCAATTGTATTGTGACACAGTGATATGGGGCAAGAAACACTGATAATGAAAAGATCTCCACAATGCCTCTTGAATTTGCTTTGTGATTAAACTGTTGCCTTTATTCTAAAGCATGCACTTCTCCAATGACCACAATCCAAGGCCTACAGCATTTCATTCGGAATCTGTGTAAACGTAGATCAAATAACCTAATGAGGGCGGAGAGCGTATTCATCCCTGCGAGCGACAATTACATTCAACGGTTGATGGGGACCTCCCTGGCAGCATGTTTGACAGCAAACAGCAAACAGACCCGGCTGTCATCAATAGACTCCCAGCCCCTGTCTTCCCAAGTGCCTTGTGGTTTGGAGGTTCGGAAAATCCGCCACGAAGCGGGGCCCTCCCATCTCGTCTGAAGGGTGGCTCCTTCTCCCATGCTCCTCGCTTGCTGGAATGCCGGCACGCTGAGGATAACCGGGTTCCCTAAGATCCAACCGGGACCTCTCTAATTTGGGCATCCACTCCTGCCACTTCCCCTGACCAGAAACCAGTTTAAATTGGTGGCCACGTAGGAGCTGGCATTCCCCTTTTCCTCCTTTTTTTAATGGCTTGTTCACTTCTGTGGCTCTTTTCTTGGTCGCTCTTTTATTTCCATCTGTCCCTTTCCACCTCTGTCTTGGCTGAAAGTAGGAAGCAAATGTATTTCCTCTCTGTGTTATTGTCCATCATATTAAATTATGAGCTTCGTGTACAAACACAAGCCCCCCACCACAGCCACCACCACCGTCAATGCCACTCCACACGCACAGACACTATCAGCGACCGTGTGTGTGTGCGAGCAGGTTGTTCCTGCCAGTGAGCGCTGTGAGAGTGACGGACCACCCACCTGCTCTGGCTCTTCCTATTGATGTCAGTATGGCGTCAGTGGGAGGGCAGCTAATGGGATTTCACTATCAGCACCTCAGTGTAGCCACCATGTCAGCTCTCCCTCCTCCGTAGCGCTACGCACAGTCAAACAAGGTAAAACTGCTTGGCTTGGATTGCTAAAGACTGACTGTGAAAGGCATAAGACGTTCAGCACAACGTAACGCAGCTTTCAGAACAGACACTGTATAGCAAACAGTGACTCACGGGGGACTGGAGGTACTGGAGGCCAAGAAATAAGCCAACCTGTACGTGAACTCTCAAGGTCACCCCATCATATCACAAAGGTTTACAGTAATATGTGATTCATTTTCGTCAGAAACGAGTAGTGTGAGGCACTACAATGTAATGTTCAGGACGTTACACTTACGAATCCTGACAAATAGCGGAGCTGACTGCTGCAGGATGCGTTAGCTTCATGCAGAGTTTGGAGGTGTGGGGAAACAGTTAGCCACTACCAAAGTGCCCGGTTGCTCAAAAGCTGGCTCATTTACATGCTGTGTCTTCTTAGCTGCCTGCTAGCTCCCAGTTGCTTTGCCTACATTTGGTTGGGAGGCGCACACCGGGGCTAAGCTAGCGTTAGCTGTCGTTGGTCAGCAAATACCTCCCAACTATTGGCTTGCCGCTTGTTAAACCACAATGTCTTGTCTCATATTTCTGCTGTTAAATAAAATAGTGTATGGGTGTGGAGGATTTGGAGTTGATTGAAGGCACCTTTGAGAGAGCTGAGTAGCAAAAGTAAAGTAACAAGTAGCTCATTACGTTTGCTGTTGAGCAAATGAACGTATGTTTTCAAAGAGTAGCTATGGTTATAATTGAATATATACTTTACTTCACATTACTAAGTTCACAAGCAGCATATAAACATTTAATAAATGGTTTATAACACATTATAACGTAGGTTATAAATAGTAATGAATGACTGGTGGCATACAGTTGTTATACCATAATATGTCTTCATAGGAGGAGTTGCAATTGCTGAAAATACTGTACACTAATAAACACTTTAAAATGTCCTTGCAGCAATGTACAACAACATTATAGTGCCTTAGACAATTTATTAAATGTTTGTATGTAGCTTATAAATGCTAAATAGGGGACCTTAACATAAAGTAGCCTATTTTCCAAGCAACACTGCTGTGGAGTAACCCTGTAGCTGCAGAGCATTTCTGTTCACGCTGTCTTTCTTGTCAAACTGCGGTTTAGTTGGAAGTCCTGGAAACCTGCAGTCTACAGTAACAGATTTTGAGCAGAGTGAGCAGAGTAGGTTTCATTATGTACACATAGTGAATTATATCAGTGTAAAGCCAGAGTCTTTTAGTGTTTTGCTGCCACATCCACACAATCCACAGGCGGAAGTTGTGTGAATGGTGACTAATCAGTTCAAGGTGTTAAGGGAAGTGTAGGAGCTGAGTGAGCTTGGAAGAAATGAGTACCTCATTACTGCATCTAGTCACTATTCCTTCAGCTGCCACTGTCATAACAACGCTGCACATCCAAAGCCTCGGCTCACCTTCTCTTTCTCCGTGTCTCACTTTGAGCTTTTCATTTTTCTGCCTTCTATGGCGCTCTCTTTCTCTGTCTTTCAAAGTTTACAACTATTGTCTGAAAGTTCACACTTTTAGTTTGGTGGCAGCGTTGCACTTTTTTTTTTCTTCTCCCTTTTTCTTCTTTACCCCTTTCTTCCTTGTGTTGCTCCACATCAGAGATCCAGAGAGGGGCCTTTTGTGTCTGACTTTGCCCCAAAGGCAGTCGTCTTGCAAGGCAGATTAATAATTACAGAGTACACAACATTGGGGAAAACAATTTCAACATCTTTGATGTCAAACATGAGAGAAACCAAAATTACAAAGAAAAAAGGATGACGAGGAAAGGTCTTGAAAGATGGTCTGTCTGTCTCTCTCCCTTTCTCTCTTGGAAGTATTTCCTGTTATTGTTGCTTTCTACTGTTTCGCAGTGCATTAAAAACATTAAGGAGGACTTAAAAGAGAGAGGCGTCGGCCCCTGGAGGGCCACATTTGAGAAGTGGCATGGCAACTATTCTGTGACAATGTCACTGAAGATGAGAAGGAACTATATATAATGTTTCATAGGATTTGGTCCATCTGTTTACATGCTTGGGCACATCAAAAAGCACATGAGATGTTGTTTGTTTTGTGTAGCATTAGGATAAGTAGAAACCATGGCCAAATATAGGAGGACAGAGCTGTTGTGGCCCCTGAGTTATGATTATGGGCTGTAATTGAAAGGTTGAGGGTGCTCTACTATGAAACTCCCAATAACTGAAAAAGCCACAGATCATTGGAATGACAATTTACAGTCTCTCCTGTCTTGTACTTTACAAAACCAATACTTTGTTTGCGTTGTATAATACAGAATATTTGGAACGCTGATGATTACTATCCCCTTTTAATAATAATACTGAATGAATATCAACATATCAAAACAAAGCAAACACAACCACAACTGACGTTTAACATATTTCCTGTGAGATCCTGAAAAAACCCTTCTGACAAAAGCCAGTTCTTGAGTTTATTGAGGTTGTGCCCCTTCTGTAGTTCTCCTTGTGTAGTTGAAGCTTGTTTTGGGATTATCAACACCCAATAACTCAGTGCCTTTGCCACATCTGCTAAAATAAATGCATCCAATAGCAACAAAAATGCTGAAAGAATCGTATCTTTGTGTGCTGAGTGACGCGCAGTGTTGGGAAACCATAGCTATGTGAGGCCACTCTTCAACTGCAAGTAGTTGCTACAGCAACACCAAACTTTTGTTTCAAAGTCCAACAGCAAGCTTTAAAAAAACGTTGTGTCATTTATTATACAGGCGGAAACACTAATGATTACTATTATTATGTATGTATATACACTGATCAGCCATAACTTTATGACCACTGACAGGTGAAGCGAAGAACATTGATTATCTCGTTACCATGGCACCTGTCAGTGGGGGGGATATATTAGGCAGCAAGTGAACATTTTGTCCTCCAAGTTGATGTGTTGAAGCAGGAAAAATGGGAAGCATAAGGATGTGAGCGACTTTGACAAGAACCAAACTGTGATGGCTGGACGACTGGGTCAGACCATCTCCAACACTGCAGCTCTTGTGGTGTGTTCCCGGTCTGCAGGGGTCAGCACCTACCAACAGTGGTCCAAGGAAGGAGAACCGGTGAACAGGCGACAGGGTCATCGGCGGCCAAGGCTCACTGATGCGCGTGGGGAGCAAAGGCTGGCCCGTGTGGTCCGATCCAACAGAACAGCTTCTGTAGCTCAGACAAACGAAATGCTGGTTCTGATAGAAAGGTGTCAGAACACACAGAGCATCGCAGTTTGTTGCATATGGGGACACTCAGGGTGCCGTGCTGTGCATGTACTCGAAATATCATGTGATTTGATTCGAATGTGAGAGGAGGAATTGGAGAGCTGTGTGACGATTCACAGGACTCTGCAGCGCAGGTCGAGTTGATGTATTTTCTAATACAAAGGGAGAAGCACAGAAGCAAGGGGCACAGCGTCGCTTTTCACCAGCATAGAATCACAGCAGTAGAAGTGTTAAATGGAGTTTTTAAGGTGAGAGAAAAGGCAGCGTTGGCATTATCAGTGTAAACCTGCTGTACACCTTGTTGCTTCTCCGTTGCAGACATTCTGGATACAGAGCAGTGAATTTGACAGGTGTCAGTATGGAAAGACTTCTCTTTTGCCTTAAAAACAATGCTCGGTAGTGTTACACTCTGTGCTTTAACCGTGACAACAGGAACTGAGGCGTCAAAGCTAAAACGACACAGAGGGAAAGCCACATTGTACTTGAATCGTGACAGCAAGCTCCCTGTTTGACGGATGTTGGCACGTCAGATGTACAGTACTTGCTGAAAACACAACAGTCATCTGGAGCGGCTGTGACAGTTCTGATATGTCTTCTGTTTATTTACCGTATCCATTTGTACTTGGGGGAAAACAACAATACAAATATATTGGAACATCCTGTCATATGGAGTCCATCTGATCGCACTCTGTGACGTAGGTGAACGGGTTCATCGCTGGCTTGGTGAAATTCAGAAATGGCTAAATACAGACTCTGAATTTGTAGAGTCAATGCCCAGTCAGCGCATGTGGTGGCTGTGCAGGCTCCAGTCACACGTTAAGATGGTTTGGAAGCAAATCTGAAAATGTGCTTCAGATAACATGTAATTTTTACCCAAAAACAAGCGATGTAGATTTCTTTAATGGACTGGATTTTGTTAACCTCTTTCCTGAAAGGCACTAAACCTTCTCTGGAATTTTTACCAGTTAAAGATAAGTGATTCATTATTTGCGTATAAGCATTAGCAGTGACACCAGGCTTTCTTAACAACAATAACTGACCCCAATCAAAAGTCAGTGTTCGTCTGCTTTTGCGACACTTTGTCAAATAAGCACAAACTGTATTTTGGTTTCAATTTAAGTGAGTCCCACACATAGCACAAATTAGACACGAGATTTTCACGTGTGGAACACGTGAAATCATTGCAGCTGTTAAGCATAGTTAAGGAGAACAAGTTGAGGTTAGATCTGCACAAAATCTATATTTCCAAATCAAAAACAAAGGAAAAAATGCTGAAAGGTGCTGCTTGCAGGGACAAGCCCACAGACAGTATTCACCCAACTCCACAGTTGCCAGAGCTTTCAACATCTTTCAGCTCATCGTTGTGGTTTTACGGCCTGCAACTGGAATTCTTTGGGTTCCCTGTTATCGCTCGCCTCAACCCTCCTTTCCACACCCTGCAGGCAGCTGCCTTTAGAGACAAAGCTCCGATAAACCAACTGTAAACTACCTGCCTAGCACCAAACAACAGATGCACAAAGTCACCAGAAACATGACTTCATATTGCTAATGTTGTCTCGTACCCTGCTGGATGTGCAAACTGTTTGCTAACATGTTTCCCATATCAACTTCATAAGGCGATAATATGTCAATGTTGTGTTTGCAGCTTGTCACACTGTGCCCAAGTGACCTCATTGTATGTTCAGTCATTTAACTGAAATGTGGTTTCATGTTCAGGCAACTACAACTTTAGTCAGACAACCACGACATGCCAAAATATAACTGATGCTAAAACCAGCACTGAGCTGTCACTCAGCAGAATACTTTTTCAGTTGGGAATATAGCATGCTAACCCCAACGCCTTTTGCCACATTGGTAGTTAGTACAAAAGTGCTTCAGCCCTTTCATATATTTTTTATTTAATTTAATTTTAATTTACAGCACCTGCATCTTCTTTTCCCTTTGCAATGTTCAATCAGATCAGCCCACAAAAAGTGCTAAAGAATCCAAATCTACCCTTTTACTGGACTGGAAGTTATATTGGGTCGCTAACCTTGGTGTTAAACCCAGCACTTCCTGTGGTTGCTTCACAATAAAAGTCTTCCAGTGGTTTGCTGATGGAAACAGCTGCAGGAAGTGCTCAGACTGAATTAGCCGTATTTAACACAGTAAAACCCCTTATTACTGTTCTGATAACCTGGCTAAGGCTTAGAGGCTTTAGCTTTAGAATGTCCGGAAAGTTGATCATGACTTTTAAAAATGGCACCTTCTCTCCATTTGTCTAAATAGTGAGCCATTCATGTTACTGTGCCATGGAAACAGCTTATTTGATGTTATGGACCATCATGATAGCATTGTAGGTCATTGTGGTTGTTTCCTTTCAATTTTGTGTAAACAGAAAAACGCATTTCACACCAAGGTCAGCCACAACTTGCAAAGCTGCACCGGCAGTCCAACACGGACCGCGACCCACATTTCCACACAGTATCGATGTGGTGCCTACCTGACTTTCAGGCGTTCCAAAAATAAAAGCTCAAATAAACCACTCCAGACATGCATGGTGTGATGGCACCCGCAAGTCACGGGGCTGATGTCGGGTAGCAGCGCTGACGGGAAGTAACTGGTTTACAGGCAGTGTGGGCAGCTGTTCACTCAGCAGGCGGGAGCAGCAGTGAAACCACATGGAGCAGGTGTGTGTGTGTGTGTGTGTGTGTGTGTGTGTGTGTGTGTGTGTGTGTGTGTGTGTGTGTGTGTGTGTGTGTTTGCTAGGCAGTGAGGGAGCTGAGAAGACCAGATCCAGGCCTTAACTGTGAGGTCGATTTAAACATCACGACCTCTCACACCTTTGCTACTTCTGTCCATTCATGCACAAATCAAGATAAGGCAGTTTTTATCCTCAGTATCCTGCTGATATTAACAGTTCAGTCTATTCACTGAGACAAAAACTGTGGCTGTTTATGCTACACCCTGCATAAAACTGTATACACTGTTTATATCATGGTATTTATTTAATGACATACAAAATTTGAAATTTATATAAAGACTCCCAGTGTGATGCAATGCAACCATGAATATTTAATTATGAGTATATTCTTCAAACTAACTTCTGATGGAGTTTTACAGGAGGGGGTTTACATACCTTTTTAAAACACTGGAAACATGTTTATAGTGATTATTTGTTTGCTTGGGCTGAACCTGAATTTAAGAGACAGACACTTGAGCATAAAAAGACAAACAATGTTGAACATTCAAACTGAATATATATGAACTTTTGAATATGGTTTTCTTCTTTGGGATATTTACGGTGTTTAACATCTTTATTTCCATCTTGAGACATAAAAACTGAAAAGAAGAGAACAGAAAAAAAAATCTAACTCAAAGTTCCCCCTCTAGACATGTTATAAGAGATAAAAAAATACTGTGATTTTCAGTAGTTATTTGTGTCTGCGATGGTTTTTCCACAAAAAAGTTAAATTTTAAGTTAAGTTATTCTCATTCTGCCTCAGTGAAAGATCCAGATCTATAAATATGCAATATTGTTTTTTTTGTTGCAAAAGTTAAACGACTGGACCCAAAATATCTTCTACTTCACTAAAAATCCCATTCTCTGTGTTCGAGTGCTGGGGGCTTCAGGTTTTCACACTCACTTTCCCACTTTCCGCCTTCAGCAGATGAATGTGAAACCAGCCATCTTAAGGCCTTTACACACCGGAGGCGATTTTTTTATATGATTAATTCACGCGTCCATGTATTTTTTTTCGAACTGTTGCTTTTGTCATGAGTACTTTCATACAGAACGTGAATATTACGTGGAGAAAAAGCGGCATAATTCCTTTCAGAAAGAGGGATTTTTCAGAGCTTTCACACGGCTGTTGTTTGTTTGTGTTTTTCATCACCGTTTTATATAAGAAAGGACACAAAAATTATAAAGACAATGATCTCAAGGACGACTTGTGGAGCAGCACCGCCGGATGCAGGATAGTGAGGAGCTGGTGTAGTTTACTTCTGAATGTAACAGAGTATTTCGCATTTTCGTGTTGTTTATTCATTACGTCCCTGGTGTGTAAAGGCCTTAACTCTGCGCATGCATCATTCTGCACAGCCACTGTCAATCACCCAAGTGAAACAGCAATAAGCTGAGTGGAGATGGACATTAAAAAAATGAAAGGAAGTTTGAATTACTTTTTTTTTTTTGCATTTCTTTCCTCTATGCCGTTCCACAAGCGTCATCTGTTTCCAGGAAAAAGAAGAACATTAAAAGGATACATAGTTACGGGAAAGAAATTCCACTTGTGAAAGCTGACATAAACTAGTCGACTTCCAGAGGTTTGCTTGAGATATAATGGGGGCAATGGGGAAATGTGTCAGTAGTGTTAGTCAAGCGGCCTCAGACTGCTCTGAAGATCAAACCCAGGCACCGCTGACTGCCTGCCTGACATCCTCTTCCGACGAGGCCGCGCTGTGATTGCAAAATTCTTGGTTTTCCCTGCAATGGCTGATGAGGACTTTCTGCAGAAATCCCGCAGAGAGCTCAAGGTGGGGGGAGGGCAGATGATGCCATCCAATCGGATCCATGAAAACATCACTGGATTTACAGCATATGCAGAAAACCTTTTGCTTCGGGATCATGATGGTAAAGGATAAAAAGTCTTAATTCTTCAACCGCATTTCCTGAAAAAGAGTGTGAAAAAGCCAAAAGGAGGAGAAGAAAAGAAATGCCCATAATACTGAAACAAACAACAGGGATGCAGCTGCATTCAATTTCCTGCGGCATGCTGTTTCTATCACAAAGTCTTTTCAGATGCACCAATTGAGCCGAGGTTAGGAATGGCCATGAATCTAAACCAGTCTTTCCCTCTGCTCTCAGCTTAATGAGGGCTACATGTGGGAATGTCGGTTCTCCCCCCACACCTTTTCCCCCCGTGGGCTTTTTTCGGACTGATAAGGAGGACACAATGTTTTCCTTAAATAATGTCCCATCCCTTGTGGTGAACTGAAATTCACACAAACTTAATCTCAATCATTAGCAAAATCACAACCAACGGTGCCTCAGAGCCAAACCTGCTGACATCTCAAACGACCCACATCCAAATCCACAGATCCTCCACACTTTTACTGCAGTGATAACTGCAAAAAAAACCTGGGACAGTGAGTTTTCCATCCTTAAGCTTTCTGAATATGATATGTTCCATCTGGTTGCAAAGAGGGATTGTTTTTGTATGGCCAGATGAAATTGCAAACATCCCTGCATAATTATTTCAAAAAGCATCCTGTTTTGAATAACGTTGTGCTATGAAGGAAACTGCACGCTGGTAAACAACAACATGCTCCTCACATGGCCCTGCTTTTCCTATTAGAGGCCTTTATATCAAGTCCAGAACCCGTTTTTCATAAGACCATGAAGAACGTGTCATTTTGCGACGGTGAAATAGGAATATCAGCAGCGCGGAGGAAACAGTCTGTGCGTTTCGGGGGTCACTGGACCTCATTAGCTTGTGTCCTTACTAAGAGTCTCCTTGCTGTCCCCAGGAGAAGCCTGGCGAGAGTCTGCCCCCCCATCTCTCGCTCATTCCCTCTGTTTCTCTCTTCCTTGACATGCCCTGTGAACTTTCCTCAGTCTCCAGTCCCACATCAAAGCTTTGATAGAGCTTTCCTCTTTCCTCTTCTCAAGGTGCCGGCTCCATGTGCACGTGTATACAGTACGAAAGACTGAGATGACTGCACTTTCTGCCCGTTACATATCGATACTTCCTTCATAATTGTGATGCACGTGTTAATTACGCTAGTTGTCTATAGAAACCCCTATTCCAAAACTAAATTGAGGAAAATCTTTACTAACTCAACTCTCTCTCTCTCTCTCTCTCTCGCTGCTGCCTGCCAGTGTTTCTGCCTCCAGAGTTGTGGAGTCTGGATCTGCGGGGTCTTATCTGCTGGGTCTGGATCAGCGGGATCTAGTTCTGCGGAGTCTGGATGCACACGGGTCTGGTCGAGTGGATGCGGGCCGCCTGCTGCTGCTACTGTTACTGTTATTATTAGAGTAGCTGTTGTTGTGCTGCTAATACTATTGGTTGTTTATTTGAACATCAGTAGCATTGTAGCTGCCATTGCTTTACATCTGTATGTGGAATTGTACTGTGCTACTGTGTGTTTCTCTTTCATCCTGCTCTCACTCTCACTCCAGGAGGCCCTAGAGCTCCTTTAACAGCTTTATAAAAGCAATGCTTTTTAAATAATTTATCTGGTGGAAAACATGAAAAAAGCTGAAGAAAAAACTTATTGGGAATTGCTTATAATTATTATTATTATATAGCATTATTGACATGTTACAGATGTCTGCCACGCAGCCCAGTTGTAAAACATGGTTAAATAAAATGTATTTGCATATGCTCTATACCTGTGGCCCCCCCTTACAGGGCCATACAGGGTCTTACAGGGTGACGTCTCTGGGGTCCAATATGGAACATCACTATATAGGATAACATACTGTGATTCCTCATGCATAACATATAAAACATTTCATTATTTGGTGTGATAACAGGACTTCATATTCATTCCTGTACGTGCCTCCAACATCAAATGTGCAATAAGTCTAGTTTGTGACAATCTGAAACTACTGCCACTTTCAAACACATTGGTTTTTAATAAGGTCAGCAGAAAGGAAACATTAACTTGACACACACAGCAGTGGAGTCTGTGAACAGTGAAAACGTAAAGCCAGTGTCAACATATTATAACGGTTAAGACAGATATTCAAATCTGTTTTTCACACGCTCCGGCTATTCCGACATGATACGGACTTTTTTTTTTTTACATAGCCACCAACAACCATTAATGTTTAAAAAAACTAGTTAGATAAGATCGTCCCAATGGAAAACCTTTGCTCATTTGATTCGTCAACACCTGAATAAAATCGATTTGCTAACGATTTGTGCCACAGCGTTTACAGGCAAATCAAACACTTTATGTCTGTGTGTGCCGGGACTGGTGAAGGCTGGAGATGCAGGCCTCGCTAGAAGTGGCATGCGTGCTCACAGGGCCTTTAATTAATAAATAACAGTTGATTTTAAAGACAGATTGTGCTGTAATGCACATATTTCGTTTTTCCAAATGACTACCAACACAAGCCTTGTCAACACGGGGAAGACAAGTGTGCCTGTGTCTGCAGCTATACCTGTGAGGGTGAAATGCTAACTTCCTGTCAGTGCAGCATAAATAGGTTAACCCTAACACGCACACACATGCACACCGATAAATTAATTACTCATTCTCTGTCATGGCCTTTGTAGATGGAGGAAACGGATGCCGATGCAAAAAAGATCAAAACCCCTCTGTGCGAGAAAAGTGTCCTCCTCCCAGCAGCCGAGTAGGAGGGAGGAAGAGTCGCTCAACGTGTCCTCGTCACTCCGCTCTAACTCTGCGGCTTTTCACCGCGTGTCCTTGGCTGCTCTGTCCTGCCAGGTATCTGCGTTTGCGTCCTTTCTTTGTGGAAATGTCGGTGCTATCTGCGTATCAGTTTGGAAGCTGCTCTTCCTCTTCCTGTGTCTGTGGACAACACAAAGACTCGCAGAGAAAAATCAATGTATCCTCAAGCAGTAAAAAAGTCAATAGCTTTCATAGAACCTATATTTAGTGCGGAGTGATGTAGAGATTCTCACTTCTGCCCGGCTGCAATTTGCGAGACAGATCCATTGTTCCGCATTCATCTATTCATCATTCATTATTTCCTGAACTCTTGCTTTATGAATCACAGCTCTGTTAGTGCGTTTTTCATCTATCTCTGGCATGCATATGCATAGATCTGCGTGTGTTTATGTGTACGAGGTGGTGTTGGAGGTGGTGCTGCTGATGCTATTGTGATGGTATCAATTTTCTGAGCAGATTGGGCGCTAGTGCCAATTATTATCTTATGAATTTGCCCAGGTTCATTCCTGCTCTCATTATATGAGCTATATTACATCCGAGACTT
Source organism: Gadopsis marmoratus (assembly GCA_036023855.1). Taxonomy (NCBI): domain Eukaryota; kingdom Metazoa; phylum Chordata; class Actinopteri; order Centrarchiformes; family Percichthyidae; genus Gadopsis; species Gadopsis marmoratus. The sequence continues at coordinate 69,650 of JAVQJF010018597.1, read as the reverse complement.
ATCTAATATTAGTATCACCTAATCTTGATTAATAATCTTACCTCATTACCCTCTATGATCGAAATACATCAAACAGATGACTGTGTAATAAATGCCAAAAGCAGTTCTATTGTATGGGGGTAAATGGTTTCTTTTGAAGGAAGAACTCCCTATTAAAATCCTATCCGAAGCTTTTTCTAGGTACCTGCGTAGTTAGACATGTATACAATGCAGCATCCCCACCTGCACTGGATAACATGCATTAGCCAATCACCATCAGAGAACTGCAGCAGGAGGGAGTCCCTAGCAACAGCTGGATACCTGCTGGCCACATAGTGCTGTTGGCATCTATTCCAAGCTGCAGATTCCCTCCTAAAGAGCACATCTGACAAAGTTTCCCTTACTGCACCGCCTGCTACAACCGCACAGACTGTGAAGGAAAAGAAGAGTAAAATAATTTAGAAACTTTTAAATGAAGAAGTCCCTTTGATGGGAAGAGGTCCAGGGAGGGTAGTCTCCTTCCAAATGATGCTCCAGATCTGAAGCCAGTTTATAATTTCTTAGTAATAAGTGTGTCAAATTCTTGATTGAATTTCAGCCAAGTCAAGTTGAGGGCCATGTGTTCTCACACACTCACACACACACACACACACACACACACACACACACACACACTTATTTTATTTAGATTATTTTAAAATGATCTTTTTGTAATTTGAAAACAGACTCTAACGGAATCACTTATATAATAATTAGGAAATAAAAAGTGTGTAATGCTTCTTTAATTGTTCAACATGCCACTTTTCTTATTTCAAGCTCATTTATTGTAGCCTGGGAACCAGATGAATCTGCGAGTTCTTGTTTTATTTGCTCTGGAAAATGCGTCTGTTCATCCTCCCATTCAGACAGATTTCCAGCCGACCTCACCCGGGTCGGGCCAACCACAACCATTTATCTAAGATAGGGCGGGTTTGATGCGATGACTGTACTGAGTAGCGCCATTGAGGCATTTTCGTAAACATCCAAGATGGCTGCCGCTGATGTGGAACATCCTGAATCCCCTAACGTGTCAGTATTAAACGAATTGGACAGTATATTTTCTCTAACAGAAGAACAAAGTTGCACATTTTGTTGCTCTGATTGGTTGTAGGTCTAGAGGCATCAGAGGAATTTTGGTCTGCTCCCATTGATAATGCCCCTTGGAAATCAAAAGTGAATTGAGAGGCTCCAGCTGAAATCGCTTGCGAATTAGCCTGGTGGTGTCAGGCTATATTTTGTGCTTCACATGTGGAAAATCAGCCCTCTTGCCAGAAAACAACATCAATGTATAACAGTATGGGATGATTCTACAAAACCCTGGTTTATGTACAATGACTATGTTGTTTTTTAACACAAGTGCCAAAGTTATTTAAATTCTTACTTTCTAGGATATCACTGAATGGCAGCTATGTTATGATTTAGCTTGGGAAACATCATGGTTATGGCAAATTAACTATGGGTATGGTTTGGCAATTAAATCACTTGGTTGAGGTTAGGGAAAGACCATGGTTAATGTTAGTTCAAAAGTATTAATTCTAACATTTGTGACAGAACACAAACCCCGACACGCTACATGCACATCCACCAATCTACATTCTGCACTGCTACCCAGCGTTGGCATTGGTGCGGAATTATAGATAGTTCACATGTGAAATGTAAGAAGTCTTATGCGAGGATAACAGTTTCTCATGTAACACATTTCACATGTGCTGACTTCATACACTGCACATGTTTTCACAACATTAATATCACATAGGGTCCTTTTGTAGATACCACATTGTTTGTCGTTTGCTACAAAGCAATATTAACATGTAAAGTGAAACAGTAAAATTAAGTCCAGACACTGAGGATCTTTTAACTCAAAATGCAAAAATAAAAAAAATCAGTTTTATCTGGTGTGGTTTTGAGATCTTCAGAATCTGATAATGGTCAAGATAAGAAGATACGACCTTAAAGGGGATTTTACACAACAAAGTCTGTTTGCAGGTCTAGGGGATGTGAAACCAGCTGTATAAAGACTTTTGTGGTTTCAGAGGGAGCCGTGTGAAAACAGATAGATTGATGTCACATGAGTCAGCATCGGTTGGGGCTGAAGACTACAACGATGAAAATAATCTGGGGGTGTGGAGTTAGAAAGGAGTGACTTTAACATACCTCTGTAGCATGCTCCTCATCTCTGCTTGATGATGCATTAGATGCTACTAGCATAATCCACCCAAATCTCTGAACAAGCTGTCAGTGGTTCAGTTGCATTGTGAGTAATGTAGGCACCAGGTTTTTAACAAGAAAGAAGACTTTGTGGTATAAAAAATATGCTATCTGTTGAATCTGTGTTACAGCAATGAAATGCTTGTGCGGACCTGTGTGTACAAGATAAAACAGTATACTTTTTCTGTACTTTGGGGGGCTCCATACAATGCAATGGAGAGGAAGTGAATTTCATTTGTGCTGCTCAAAACTAAATAACAAACATTTCAGCAGATTGTACAGGAACTACTTCCTGTTCAGCAGCAAAAAGGAAATTACATTCACCTCCATTATATTAGTGGAGCAGCAGAACCTTTACAAGCAGAGCTCTCAAAACCAGGGTCCATAAAACTATCTGCACAGCTGGATACCGCTAGAGGTGAGGGAAAAAATAAGGTGTTTTTTATAAACTGATCCTTTAACCTGTGTTTTTAGTACAAACTCTGAACCTGGCACGTTTTGTGGTCAAAACGTCAAGACTAAGTTTGAACAGCTGAATGTACAGGCTATCCCACCCTGCGCTGCGTGCTTCATCTTAATATAGTTTCAAGCTGCAGTCATTTGTGGTCCTTCACTGCTAATAGCGTCCCCTTAAATGAGCTCCCATTTCCTCATCTCATCTGAGCCCAGCATGACCCACAGATAGGCCCTTGTAAATTCTCCCCCCCCATCTGGTTCCTTTTAAGTCTATGTCAGACTGTCCATAATCGCTCCGTCAAAATGGCATCCCATCACCACCGCTTGTTATGAGGTAGGGCAGAGTCGGAGGCTACGACATGCCAGAGTCGGAGCAGTCTAGCGAGCCTGCCAGCCCCCTTCATGTAACATGAGGAAATGAGTTTGTGTCAGGACTATTTTGGAGTTGCTTTGAAGTCTTATTTTGCCCCCTTTGCCTCCAGGGGGACAGCACAGAAAGCAAGGGGAGGGGGTCGCTGGGTGTAATGGGGGAAATCTGCCGTAATGCCCTGATAACCCAAATGGCAGTGCTCTCCTGATGTCATGCCTGGGTGGTTAAAGCACAAACAAATGCATCACCAGTCAGATCTGATATGTATGTCACTGTGTCACATACGTCACAGCCTGTTTGTAGCATGATTTGTCTTTTTATGCAGCTCATGTTCCTTTCTGCATGCACAAACATATCTTCAAGAGAGAGTTTCATTATTCTAAGGCCGTTATTACTCTCTGTTTTACGTATGGACTGTACTCATAATGCACTCATGATTTCTAAGTCAAATGTAATTCTTGTGTAGCCTAGAGTGGGGTTTTCATATACATAGGTAGCAGTACAAGAAAAACGACAGCGTATGGAAAAGACTCAGGTTTTCTGATGTATTCTCTGTTGTCTTTGACTGCTGTTGCACAAGCATCTAAAACACACAAAAGAGATAAAGAAAATTAAATAGACACATCATAATCCCACTACTGAAAAAGACATGTTGTTATTATCATATTGTACAAATTCATCGATCAATAGTCAGCAGAGGGTCTGTCAATATGAGCCGGGAGCGACGGACTCCTCAGTGGAGAGACGGGAGGGGGGAACACTCCTTAGGCGGACAAAACAATGATTTTTATTCACTCACAGGCAAACACAAATAGGTACACACACTAGGGACTACCTTAAAATTGCTTCACACACTGAGGCGTAATACATTAAAAAGTAATAAGCCCATAAGTGGCCAGTCAGCAGCACCTTGAACTTGAACACAAGTTTCCGGGGCAGTATAGGGGCTCATCTTGTCTCAACAACCCCCCATTTGCTTCTTTAGCACCAGCAGTAACAACGCTCACGAACTGCAGAAAAATAATGTCAACACAACGCGAATTCACACATGCGCACATGCACACACACAGCCACATGCACACGCAGAGTCTTTGGTGAAGATCATGGATGCTTTCCACCCCCTGTTGCGTCCGGAGCGATGTTCCTGGAGAGGGGACAAGGAGAGGGCATCCCACAGTGCTGTTTGAGCGTCCTTGCCAGCGCCAGACAACTTCACTATCCCTGCCCTAGCAGGGGGTGATAATCACATCAAGCTCCCCTGACAAGAGGCATTGAATTCAGCTCCGGTCCCCTTAAGAGTCTGGCATCCAGCAGTTTCTCCTGAACATGCTGCTGACGTTACAATGAGAAGGTTTGTGTTTTCAATTTTTCACTCCGTGGCATCGCTCTTCTTTTTTTTTTCTCCCCCTTTTATTTTCACTGCCATCTGTATTTGGGAATGATTTGGGATTCCATGTCACTTAGGCGAAAATCTGAATTGGCAGAATCGAGACTTACCGCCATTGCCCCGTGAGAAGTGTTATTGTATTGGCGCCTTCTGTTTGTCATGGTGAATTCTATACAATATCTGGCTTTTGTTACCCTGTCCTGGGGAATATCTTTGAAAAGTTTTCATGGGAAAGTGCTTTTTTTTTGCGTATGTCATTTGGAATTTCCTTAGATTATATCCTGCAATAGTCACCATCGAAATGGTCAAACCACTGTCAGTAACTTCACACACAGAATAAAAAGCTGAGGACAGGCACACTAACACTACGCTGGCATGGATTTACACCCAACTCTAACCCATGCTGGGCGGTGGTCAGAAAAATGAGGATGCTGTCGCTTTAAGAGGTTCATGCACCCTCGCAAAGCACGCTTCATCTATTTCTGCTCTTCTGGTTAGCAGCAGTGTTATTTAATAGTTTTGTACATGAGTCTGATGGATATCTTTTAGGTCTCGTACATTTTGTGAATACCCAATACTCATTTAGTAATATGGCTATTTTTGGAAAATGCTGTCCACTCATCAATACTTAGAATAAAAAGGACTAAGTGGGGGCATCCTTTTTTTTCTGAAATCCACCAAAACAGATGAGAACTGGACTGTTTTAAGCAGCTTTGTGGGCCTGCAGAGCTCCTCTGCTACCCAGGGAGCCTGGCGTCCAGCAGCTATACCCCATTCATCACCTGCTTTCAATGGCCACCACCAAGCCGCCTCCAGCTAGAGGACCAGGTAGGGTGCCGGGTGGTGCACAATGTTTAGGGGATTAGCAATCAAAGCAGTGCAGAGGCTAGGGCCCTGCGTCCCGGCCTGCCATTCACTCCTAGCAGGGGAGGGGAGCTCCAGCAGTGGCCAAGGTCAACGTCTCCAGCTCGGCAGGAGGTAACTGGGAAAGAACCCTGGGAACCAGCCGCCTGCTCTGTGCTAATCGTGGGCTAGCAGGCTAGCAGCACAGCAGGTGTCTCACCCGCCAAACATTCATCTGTTTGTACTGCTGATAGCATGGCTGACAACAAGATAATGCCTTGCTTTTACTTTTCTCTCACTTTCCCCCTCTTTTCTCTCTACTTTTCGTCTTTTGTTGATCTCTTTTGCTCTGTTCCAGCCTGATTCTGTGGGATTTGGATTTTCTTTCTTTGAACTAAACTGTATGCTGAGTTAGCAGAATGATAAACTGTACAATAGTCTTTTTAATCTAGCATAAGTTGTCTTTAGATTTTCATGGGAAGGGTGTGGGTTAGAAGCGTTGGGATACAATGACAAAGGCCGTTTGAGGATAGAAAGTGAAAGTTTCTTTCTCTAAAGAGTCTCTCAAGTTACCATGGTTTCAAACAAACCTGACAAAAACATCTTTCTCGTAAAATCTTCTTTTTTTTTTAATGGATGGACAATATGCAGCACTGGCTAAAGACATTTGAAGAGCAAACTTTGTTGATAGAGTAATAAATCCCTTTTTGTATCGCCATCCTGATTCTCATGTGATGGAATAGTGATTATGGCCATCGTTTTAAGCTGATTTGGCATCCTGTGGTGCGAGACATTGGGCTAAGAAACCCTGATGGGACAGCTGGTTGCAGACTCACAGATTGTGGCAGAGTGTCCCAAACATTCTCTAAGATCGCAAACTGGACAGATTAGCTTAGCCCGCTAGGACCGACAAGGGGGAAGTGAGCAGTGAGGTAACGTTGGTGTAAAATGAATCGTCGTCGTGTTCCAGTCGGAGGCAAGAAAGCAACCATGCCTCGCCACCCCACCCTCCCACAAACACACCCCTGTTGGGATATTGGCAAGTTGTCATGACGACAGGGATGTTCTCCTGATGAAGTCTCGCATAGCGCTGTCCAATCAGATCGTGGAGCTACAACCGCAGCGTGAACAGGGGAGGACGCACCTATTCCAGTTGCACAATGCTGAGAAAGGACAGGCGAAACCCTGGACCACCAACGGGAAATTGGCAATCCGGGGGAGGCTGTCAATGGGCTGCCATGGTTCGACAATACACAAACAGCGGGGGTCGTGGATACAGGGGCTGCCAGGTAGGGGGTCTCCATCATGTCTGACGCCGTTAGAGCCACGATTCTTTGCTGCTATCAATACAGAGTATTAATGCATTATTTATTTTCACTGTTGGCATGCAGTTATTGAACATCGCCATTTATATGGCTTATGCTGTGCTTCGGGACGTTGGTTGTAGCTATCGGACAGCTTCAGGTGCACTTTACCAAATTGTGAAATCACTCCTGCAGGTGGTTTTTACAAATGTGCAACAGCCTCAAGTACCGCAACAAAAAGCCTGGGATTTTATGTGAAAGGAGGGGAAATTTCATGTAGCATTAACTTAAAGCTAATTTTGTATTCATCTCACTGCGGGATGTGGATCAGGAGTAGAAGAGGCTAGTATGCAGAAGCTGCAGGTAGCAAAGACAAACTCTCCTGGTGTTAGTTTGATTCAGGCCTTTTATTTCCATCCCAGGGGTGCCTTTTTCTTTTCATTTTGCTGCTGGCTGACCAAAGGAGAAGCCGGGGCTGTTTGTAGCTATGGAAGATGGAGGGCTTGGTGGGGGCGCACTCTGGTTTTTTTCCAAGCACTGCAGGTAGCCATTATGGTCATCGTCCTCTTAAGCTTATTATTCCAACCTATCGAATTGCAGCTGTCTACAATAAATATAAATTTTTTTTTTAATGCTGGCCTGTTCATAACATGACTATGGTTTGCATTTATTTCTTTTAGCAGTTCATTTGAGCACCAAACATCTTCTACTCTATTCTTACCCCTCCCTCGCTCAGCTCCAGCCCCTCTGTCATGGAGTCTCTGTGGGACGCCATTCGACAGACTGACCCCCAATAGTGGTTGTGTTTATCTCTTCAAACTTGAGAATCAAATGTTGGTTGTCATGGCCTTTATTAGCTCCTGGCTGGATATCAGCATGTTTTTCTTATTGAAATGTTCTCTTTAGCTGGACATTTTTGCAAATGACGGCTCCACAGCGAGATGCTTTGGAGGTCATTGTGTTTGCCAAAAGACCGGTGAACCACTAGTTAATTTTATTTTTAAAGAGCAGTTCCATTTTATAATGTAAAACTATATTTCGTTCTGTGAGGACTTTGACATTTTACATATCTGCAAACTATTGCCTATGCTTTTGTCTCATACCAGTTTTTTTCACACAATTGTACAGAAGCTGAAATCCGTAGTGAGTGTGGGTCTCACTGACAGTGAGCACAACTTATGCAATGATGACTATTTTGTTGTGCATGGATATTTCATCCACTAACAGTGGGATAAAGCTTTAGACTCATAATGGTTTTGTATAGTTTAATGGAATTATGGCAGGCTTTATTACATGGAAATAGTAAGTCAGTAAGTCGTGTTTTCAGCATAAAGTTACAAAAGCCCCCATTTCTTTTTCCACGTTGAAGGTAAAACTGTGAATTCAGAGTTGATCCTGAAAGTTGTGTCTAGTCACAGTGATACCAGGCTTAAAGAAAGACAGAGGCAGGCTATCACTTTTTCCACCAACTCAGCATTTTTAATCCAACTCAACCAAGTGAACATGCTCACCTCACATGAAAGAATTCGATATGAGGTCTGGTAAGCCAGTTCGATGTGAGACTCTGAAGCCATTTGGCCTGAGCAGATACTGTATGTTTCAGCTTAATAATGGGAAAATGGATTAGGCAAAGATGCCAAAAGCAGCTCATCACTGCAAGCTGATTGCAGGACTATTATGCCATTTGCGATGGCAATCAGCACTGCCCAGGGCACGTGGGAAACATGTTTTCCTTGTTTAACCTTCATGCAACCCCGAGTCAACTACAATCCAAGCTAATGGCAGCCAAGATGGAAACAGTGGAATCAACTGCTGATAGTAGCTGGAGAATTAACTGGAGACTCAAAATAGCCAATTTGCCAAATTGTGACAGCATTGTTTTCATTGTTTTAATGGACGGTATATTAACTATATATGTGTTTATGGCTTTAGTATGTACTACATATCCATGCTTAACATCATGCTTAACGTCTCAATGGGCCTGGATAACATTTTGCTCAAGTAACATTAACATGTAAAACCAGCAAACCCAGTCAAAAGTTGCTTATTCACGGTCACTTCCAGGTTGAAAGGAAGGGTTTTTCCCATTGCTTTGAAACTACACACCACAAATGTTCTGGAGAGTCTGCGGACAGTGATGTCAGGTTGTTGCAGGGTGAGAGGGTTTGTAAGCAGGAAAACCGCTGATGTGAGATGATTGCTGTTCTTGTGATGCAGATTAGTAACATTTTGGTGACTGGGGTCAGATGTGGTGAGCTCTGTACCGTCCTGTTTACTTTCTGACCTTGAGGCTCCGGAAGATGTCAAGAGCATTGTATTCACTGTGAGTGGTGTAGTTTAAACATGAATGATGTGTTGTAACGAGAGAATTATTCCTTTCTTACAAATGTCTTTAGCGTTTAATCGTTTAATCATCTTGTTTTTGTCTTTACAATTCCGTTTTTCCAAAGATCCAACTTGCTATAAAAGCTGGCATGATGAAGATGTAAAAGAAGCCACAAAGGCCCTTGGGAAGCCCAACGCAACCTGCTTGCAATTTATTTATCATGCATCATGCAATCAATTGCCGCTGTCGTCCAGATAAATCACAATATGAAACATAGTAAGAAAGAGGGATAATAAGCTGATGTTTCATAGGCTGAAATCAATCGCCAGAGACACATGTGTCACTAAATGTCATCTTGAGGTTGATTGGACCACCCAGAGGTTGCCCATTAAAAGCCATGCGGTTTTCATCGAAGACGTTCCAGGGTTGCACCCCAAAGGCCGATCACCCTGCCCACCAAACACACAGATCCAGATCCTGTGATCTATGGCTGGGGTCCCCTTCCGCAAATTACTGCACTTGAAAAGAACCCAAGCGTGGACGAAAAAGAAACAAGGCCCCCAGACTGCTCCAGAGGAAAATGTCATTCCTAACAGTTAGCCTGCATTCCTCCCAAGAAGGAACCAGAACTAGAACAAACCATCTGATAACAGTCACACAACAGACACTTCACCGCTCGCTCAGACCCCGGGCTGCAAATGCCTATTATGACCATGTGAAGATGGGGGGCGGTTGGTGCAAATTAATTGCCCATCACTTGTCAGTGCAGTGCAGAAAAAACTAGCACTGCACAACTGTCTGTGTGAGAAGCTGTCAGCCAAGGACAATGAATGCATCCCATTTCTTCCCCACCTTGCTACATCTGATTTAATAGAGAGAGACGTGGACCACAGACAGAGCTATGAGAGAGTGTACAGCAGCAATGTGGTCAGGTTGTAAATACACAGACATGAAGAGGAAGAGCGGGATTACAAACAGGTTTGATCTCCCCGGGGCTGTCCAGGCTGGCTGACAGGGGAGGAAGGGAAAGGGGAGGAGGCGGGGGGAGCGGTGATTCGGGCTCCTTTTATTCACTCCTCTCCCGTCAACTTCCTCCTTCTTGCCGGCAGCGTTGTCATTTGGGCTCTCCGGATCCAACTGAAAGTCCGGCATTGAAAGGAGCACAACAATGAAGCAAGAGACAGACAAACGGGCAGACAAATGCACCTGGAGGCTGAAGTCTCGGAAAACAGCTGAGACCCACCAATTTGTTAACAGCACAATTTTCACTAGAGTCATAACGTTACCCTCCTCCCCATCTCAATCTCTCTCCATTTCCCCGACTCCATTGTTCATATTGAAGGAACAGAGAGAAGCTGCATTAATTTCTACACCCACAATGGTCAAAGGAGAGCCCAAACTACCTTTAATGCCAAACAAATCTAACTGAATTCTTTATTATCGATGCTTTTTCAAAATGAATCAAAAGCTTGTTTTTAATTCCAGTGAAATTGAGTTTCATTTATCTTTATCCAGTTGTAATATTATCCACTTTGTTCATATCCTATTGGTAGAAACGGCTGGGAATCGACAGATCATGAGATAATGATGGTGGGTCTTTCTTCCAGTGATGAAGCCCGAATGTGAGGATGACACAGTCCAAAGATGAAGAACCATCCTCTCCCAGCCAATTTAGACAGGATAATTAAAGGTCTAGCATAGCTAGAAAGTGAATCCCGTCCTTCAACTTAATGCGTGAGATCTAATATCATTTGTGGCTGAAAGGCAGATGTCTCTTCTAGAAACAGTAATTGTACATCTGCAGGAGAAATGTGACCATGCATCAAATCTCCTCTCCTTTATATAATTTGTATGTAAAAAAGGAGCATTTGGTGGTGAAGTGTGATTTAAATCCATCTTCATTATCTGGGTTGTCATTGTCTGAAATTAAGCTGTGAAACTATTTTAATGCTATACTTTAGTTTTCAGCTATCTACATCATATTCATGAATGTAAAATAATCTAATTGCTCTTTAAATATTCTAAGTGTTTGAATATTTAATAACAGATTCGCAAAACACATGTAAGGTTTTATGCAGCGGCTGCCTAAAGAAATTTGTTAGTACATGTATCGCCGTGCAAGTTGTATATGCAAATGTTCAGATGATAAAAGACTTAATAGACTGTATATATGCATTTTAATAGATCCCTCGATAGTAGTAGATGCTATGACTCTACAGCAGGTATGACACCGCATCCTATAATGTAGAAGAGCATATCTTACTGTAATGCATTGCACATGCAGCCACTATAGCAAAAGCAAATCTGGTTCTTATAAAACTCAGAGCCCATGATGGGTTTATGTATGTAAGCGGCCATGATGGATCTCCAAAGAAAGAGTAGAAGGAAATGACAAATGATAATGTCCTGCCAGTCGGTGCAGACACACAGACTCATAGAAGTACACACACACACACACACACACACACACACACACGGGCATAGACATGCACACATCAAATGGAGCTGGAACATCTGTCAGACACCGGACCAGTGGTTTAGTTAAAAGATGAGGAGGGGTCTGGTGAACGCTCTGCTATTCATTTATCTCGCATTGCTGCCCATTGGTTTTAATTATGGTTGGCTCTTTCAAGTTAGAAATAGGCATGCTTCAAAAACAGAGCTGTCCTTGTTGTGTTTTGCCATTGTTTCTGTGGGACTTTGCATACGTGTGTGTCTGTTCATGTATGAGATCTCTCCTACAGTCGGCCTCCCTGCTCATCCAGCTGTCTATTTGCACGCGTACGCGCATTTTTGTAATCGATGAGCATTTCTTTGTGTCCGTGTTAGCGTGTGCTTCACCATGTATGTGCAGAATTGCTCTGTCTTGTTTTCCCGGCACAGCTGCAATTGGGCTGGATTGATGTGTAACCCAAGCCGGCACTTTAAAGGGCGAGAGGCCTGGACAGACGTGGTCCTGCTAGTATACCAGATGGGGCTTTATGATGAAAAGAGCATAATCCCCATTCAGGCATCACTTCCATCACTTGTGCACTACAAAGCCATTCACAGCTTTTTTTTTTTTATTGCAATAAATAATCTGGGTTTTTTTTCTACAGCCCCAAACAGAACGCAGTGTTTTATGTTTCTCTCATCCTTCTCTTGCTTTCACTGCATTTCTATCTTTATCTTCTCACATCCCTCTGTTTCTCCATCCCTCCATATCTCCCTCATCTCTCTCTTTGCCCCCCACTCACCCGCTCTCCCTTTGCTCTTGAAGACTTGCAAATGTGGCATTAGCTAATATTCAGAGAGCCAGGCAAGCGATCCCTTTTTATCTGCCAGGGCCCTACTGATTGAGCTACAGTGTGTGCATTGGAAATGAGTGCTGCGCTGGGGCTGGCAAGCCCCATGCCTCTGATTGGTATTCAATATACATGTCACTGGAGGACATGCTAGTTTGGGGCTATGGGCTTACTCTCTCTCTCTCTCTGTGTGTGTTTCTATGTCTCCTCTCTCATCCTCCCCTAATTCCAGCCATAGAAAATGCTTTTCTTTGCCACTGTCACTTACAAAGAAGGCAGCAAATTGCACACAGGGGCAATTAATAGGCCGGGCCAGGCTTGTACTGTAAATGTGGTTGACATATTTTTCCATTTTTATTGTACTGAGCAGCATGACTTTGAGACAGTCCACTAAATTTGGATGTATCGCCCCTCCCTTGCTGCTTGGTAGCAAACAGGCCTGTCTCTCTACACGGAAGCATTATTGCAGTCTAACACAAAAGGTAGGTCTCTCTCTAATCCCCCCCCCCACCCCCACACATATTCAGTTAATAATTTCAGTAGGAAATTTAACCATCAAACATAATAATTTGTATTCTCATGACACACTTTTGCACAATATATTTCCAGAATATGGTTTCTGTTTAAGTGTTTGCCTGCAGTGTATAGCTGTATATCTGCTAAGTGATAATCACTAAGTGATTCAGATTTTTGTTTTGTTTTTTAAATCGTAAAGCACATACACGGGTCCTCCCTCATTCTTTCAGTTGCCTGTTTTCCTCGTTCTAAGAGCTTCAGTTTGAGCGCCAGGGGAGCGGAGGATTTCTTTCTGTCTAAGACTTACATCACGCTTGCAGAATATGTCAGGGATTGGACTTGCATTTACATGAGGTGTAGCATGCATGAAAACTGACATGGCAGAAGTGGTGTGTGGCTTATGCACAAGTCAGCTGCGATATCCTCACTGGGACTCAGGCAGTGACGTACGCCGGAGTGCCTGTGCATCAGTGGCGGATTTGCTTCTGTGATTTCAAGGAGGCGTTAATCACATTCAGAATGGGAGGCGAGAGAGGAAAATAACCATCGTGTACAAACATTCTATTTCAAAGCATCCAAATAAATGGAAAAGGGTAAGCGTGAATGAAGCATCCACGCCTAAGCTGTGTTTAGTCACTGTACATCGGGAAAGTTGTTTATGAGAAGACTTAATGTGAGGAGATATTTATGTGATGAGAGCACACTGCGTCTTAGTTTCGTGGGCCAGCAGACTGTTGAACACATGGATCTGTTTCCAGTTCCAATGTCCTCTCCTGAGAAAAAGAGTGGGGTGGTGTTGATGGTGAGTCAATACTCCACTCCAGCCCAAGACACAATCACTTCTCTCCTACTGAAATCTAAGGGCCTATGTGTTGGTTCCTTTCTTGTGGGCCTTGTTCCAGGTTTGCCTTGGCCCTCTTCCAGGTGTGGGAAGCAAAGTGTAAACAGTTTACAGATCTGCTGTGACTTGGAAGAGCCATGGGCTTTAGCTGGGAGGAATGTAACCTGAATACCACTTCATAGGGAGGCAGCACTGCAAGATGGAGCATTCTTGTATATTGTGTCAGGGCCTAACAGGAAACTGACCCAGCAGATCAAGGGAGAGCCGGCTGGTGAGAACGCCTGCTGACGTCAGTGAGCATGTGGGGATGTTTCTGGCAGAGGCAAGGAGGCCTTTGCCCCAGAAACTAGCACTCTTGATACTTCACAGTTGATTGTAGCAGGTCTAACAGTAGTTTAAGTCAAACACATAGGCATGTATGAGTTGCTTGATGTAGCACCATGTGTAAAGCATGTCCATCCCACAAAGCAGCTAATGGATTACATTGGAATGTGAACAAATTAATTTAGTAATGTCTTATCTCCATCCTCTTTTTGCCATTCTTGAGATTTTTTACATAGGGTGGGGTTACATAACTATGCCACCCATTTGTTTTTTGAGTGAATTTGGCACATCACACCTTTGCCTCTTATCAATGCTGGAATGCCATTGGATCACGTCATGGATGGCAGCATGTTTGGGGTCAATGTTCAATCAAGTTGAACTTTGCCTGCCAAACCTGGGGGAAAGCACATCCACACTATCCATTAAAGTGATACTCCAACACAGTATTGCAGTTATTATTAGCAGGCTACTACAGGCCTGTCAACCCTCCCGTTTTTCTCGGAATTCTCTCATATTTTTCCTTCAATTCCGCCGTCCTCACGTTTAAATATTTTCCCGTAAATCTCCAGTATTTTTAACCTTCTAAAAAGAATAGTAACAATAGGCCTTATTAAAAAAGTTTGGCAGTGTTTCCCTCCGGTAAAGCAGGTGGCAGTATGTAGAACATTTGCTGTAACATGATCCGCCACTAAACCCAGAGTAAAACTCTATGCAAGCATTTATCCAAATGGGAGGAGACCTTCCCTTTTTTAACAAACAGCAAAGTCGGGCAAACTCATGCTTTATGTAAAGTGTGCAATTCAGATTTTAGTCTTGCACACGGTGGGAAAAGTGACGTTAACCAGCATGGGAAATCTTCCCAGCACAAGCGCGCACAAGAGGCACAAAAACATACTCCGTCAATGACGACATCTGTGACAGGAAACATTTTAGAGGCAGATCAAGTGACCAAAGCTGAGGTGAAGATGAAAATATTGTGGCCTTCAGCTTTTGCGATGATTTAAATTTTAGTGTAGCAACTGTCACAATGAAATGAATGCATGACGTGTACATGTCTCATTCAAGTAATACATACTGTAAATAAACATGTATATCCTGAATGTATACACCCTTATGTGTTTTCATTTACATGGTAGGGGTTGGGTGGTGGCAGCCGCCAGAAAACCTTCTTCATTTTAAAATTCCAATGTTGACAGGTACGGGCTTTTTCAAACGAGACAGATTCAGAGAAGAATGGTCAAAAGTGAAACAGCAGAAGGCGAGACATCTTTAATTTGAGATGTGGCCAGCAGTTCAGAGGTCTGGAGCCAGGCTAGGTTAGTGGTACTAGCAAAGCTAAAGGACCAGCTACCTGGTCAGGAAATACTGGGAACTGCATTTTTGCTTGAATGTGAAGATGTGAAATGAAGATTTTGCATTTGTGTGTGCAGTCAAAAACACACTCCTGTGTGTAGCTACTGTACGCTCAGTACAGAGTGTCACACACACACTGCTGTATTTATCATGCATGTTTAAAAATCACCTGGTGTCACAAGATGTGGATGTGCTGTTTCTGTTGTCTGAGGATGAATGCAGCTGAGCCTGCTGTTGCTGTAGCACTAAAACTCAGTGCAGGAAAATTAGGTGCTGGCAACAAAGAGCTTTGAGGAAGTAGACGCGTATCTCCAAGGACACATACCACCCAACAGATCAAAGGACCTAGAGGACGTGTTTGATGGGGAAACCACACTGGTTTTCAAAGCATTGTAGTTCTGCATCTCACTAGCCCACCAAGGCCCATGATAGAAATTCTAATACGCCCGCCTGTCAGTTAATTGAAGCCCCATTCTGTCCCTTGGGGGACAGCAGGCTAGTCTTTAGAGAGCATCTTTGTCCTGCTGCATGATCGTCATTAATTATTTTTCCTCAATCACCTCCTCAATAACACCATTTATTGTTGGAGTGTGTTTTTGTGTCTTGCCACCAATATCCTGTCTTGGGTTTGTTTGACAGCTGTCCACATATTCAGTCACATCCTATCAGCCTACCTTTGGGTATGTTGTATGTTGGCTGAGGGAATGTTTGGTTGTCAGCGTTGTTGCATTTGATCATGGGGAGGGGGGATTCAGAGTCTGCACCTTTTCTAAGTCTGTAACAACAGACTGTATGGTAGAGGACACGAGAAGGGCACGAGAAAAGATTCCGCTTGATGATTGAAATTGATTGCATTTTGCAGAGCGCAATTATTCTATATTTTACTGTAGATAGACAAATGCACACACTCACACGCACACACACAGAGCAGTCCTGTCATTCCAGAGACATGTCCCCTTCCCCCTGAGAGCGGGAATCTTCCAGACAGACAGGAAGTCAGCCCTGTCTGTGTGACGTTCGCAGCGAGGAGGAAGTTATGAGCGATGGCAGCCGATCTGAGCTCAGCCATATTTCTACACATGGCAGATGTGGTGTGCAGTGTAAAGTATACCCTTGATCTCTGAGAAAATACGCACAGCTCAGCATATCATGCGTGTATCAGAGTTATCTTGTCGGGAATTGCACTTGACATGCGCAAACCCGTGTGTGTTTCCCAGCATAACGTGTCTGTTTAGCCAATGAGGTGGATGACGCCGCATTCTGCCAACAGTCCTGACAAATTGCGTTTTAAAACCGTGACGAATGATATTCAGTTGCAATGAAATCATTGCATGTCTGCAGCTGTATCGGCCTGGAGTACTTGTTGGGTGCTCTATGGATGTATATGATACTCCAGTAATAGACACTGGCTCTTGTTTGAGGTTCAAAGAGCGGTTGCAACTCTTGTACAGATCGCCTCCCTCACCGTGGTTCGTTGCCATGGTGCACAGCATTTCTATAGTTTCCCACTTTGTCTCGGTGACCTCCTATCTCTAGAGCAAATGACCGGTTGGGCTGGGACATTGAAAGGGAAATTGCGTGCATTCCTCCATAATCGTAAGAGGTATTTAAATATGCTCTCTAAATAATTATGTGGTCCAGCCGGGAGCATCCAATGAATTTTTCACAAAAGCACTTTCTGCTATTTACATTCCTAAAATGTAATGTGGTTTACTTATGCAGCTGGACGGCCCGAATCAAAGCATTCATTCCCGGGGACCGAGTGCATGCAGAAAGAGAGGGAGAAAGAGAGCGACGGGAGGGGGGCTGAGGAGAAAAAGTTCAAAGCGTGTGAGGTCAAGCTTGAGGGTCAGTCACTCAGTGCCTTTTCACTGCCTGCGTGAATACATAACCGGCAATTGACTTTCTAATTGGGAGGGGCCTCATAAAATATGCAGTTTAATAATAACAGTTATCATGGGTCCTCTTTTGTTTCCACCCTGTGTTTTAGTCTAGAAGCATCTAAAGCGAGCTGTGTATTAAATAATGATGGGGCTGCTGCTGCCTGCTTACTTTTGGCTCTATGTTTTGCCTCTGAAATACAAAATGACAGCCAACCATTTCCCTCTACCCCTATCTCATAAAAGCGATCCTTGCTGGATTTTCCTCTGATTGGATCAAAGCTTTGACCTGTGTTGCCAAGTGACCTTTTCTGATCCCACCGGTGCCTCCAGAGTAGGGACCCTTGCCGGGGCACCTGGGAATTACCTCGGCGGTGGTGTAGTCAGCGGCTGTCACCGAGCCCTTGTCTTTTTGATGTCACCTCTGACACCGGCTTCTGTAGCGATCGCCAGGGAGATCTGACGCCCTTGCTGGGCTGTGAATAATAGAATATATCCTGTCTTCGACCACCGTTGTCACCTGTGCTCCCTATGATGAAATGTTTCCATGCTTATCTTCAGGGGTGATGTGTTCTTCCTGTCTGTTCCAGGGTACAAAGCGAGGCGTCGGAGGCCAGCCATGGGAAAGAGCTGTCGACAAGGTGGCTCTGCTGGAAGTGCTCAGGGCTCCCACGGGGCCGAGAGCTGCCTGAAGTGGAGAGTCAAGGACGCTGAAGGATGACAAGGGACAGCTGTAGAAGCGGAGGACTTCACTCTCCGAGCAGACTACATGGACCACAGTGAACAGTGAGAGACACCAAGTGATGTTCAGTGTCCTGTGTTCAGTCACCAACCCCCACAGGACTCATTGCAAGTTTGTGTTTGCATTTGTTGTTTTGTGTGTGTAAAGTGTCCACTGTAAGTGCCGCTTACATGTGGCCCTTCGTTTGATCTTATGTGTTTTGTTTCCTTTTTTCACTTCAACTGCTCATGTTTTTCTGTCTACGTCCATGTTTTCATTTCATAGTGATTTGTAACACTGATTCCGCAGTATTCCCCTTTCCATGAACCTTTTGCTTTTAATTTGTGCGCCCAGTCATATCAGTGACGACTCCTCCCATCTTATCTTCTTGCCCGTGGTTGCAGACAGACTTCTGGCCTGTCAGGCTTACCTCAGCGATCCTTGGAAAGGGATTTCACCACTACTCACAGCTGTGTAGGAGGTCAACACTTTAACATGTCGAACCCTGAGAATGAGGTTTTGAGGATTTGGCAAGTGCCAATGCATCCATCCATCCATGCATGCTTGCTGTGGAGTTTGTAGAGGGTGAGGGACTGTGTGTAGCAGCCACGTGAAGGAGAGAGCTGTGGTTTGGCGCGACGTGTCGCTATTTCCGTAGCTGCTGTCACTCCTCACATTAACCGACTCCAAGGTGTATCGTTGCCAGTTGGCTTATGATGTGACGTTGTGTTTTTGAAATCAAAATACACGCTAGGTGCATTGACAATATTTAGGAAGGATTCACCCATAGTCTATGATATCAGAAATTACAAATCCAGCACAGATAGGTCTACTGTAAATCAGTGTGCAGGAAATAATGATCATGGCTGTGTGGCCATGATGGTTACCATCAAAGCCACTGTCCTCATGGAGCACATGTGTGTGTCAGGCATCATCTGCTGTGGATTATTGTGGTATGGGAATGTCTGTGGGTTGATCCGGCCCCCACCATTTTCTCACCATATGTCACCCCTTTTACCCTTTTGAAAAACTGTGAAATATTCTGTGCTGTCTGATATGCATAACCCAACAAATGTGAATTTCAGTTTTCACAAACTCTTCCTTTCCGAAACTAAATTAAAAATCATAGTGTTTTACTTGGCCTTGATGGAACAACCAATAACAAATATGGCCTGCCACCCTACATGCTTGTAATAATCAGAGCTCTGACTCCACATTAAGTAGAAGGAAATACCAAGGTTTGTGCTCAATGCCATTGTCTAGAAATAGGATTCAGTAGCAGGGGAGTCCTCGACTGTTTACCAGGGCAGAATACAGTGTGTGACCTCCTTCCTTCTTTCTCTCCTCTTGTCTTTCTTTTCTTAATTTCTTTCTGTCTGCCACCCTCTATCTCCATTAATTTCTACTGTTCTAGTTATCTCTCCCTTCCTTGCTACCTACCTCTCCAGTCACTGCCTCCACCCCTCCTTCTGCCTCTCTCTAAGCCGGTTGGAGATGCATTCCACATCCTTTGAATGCACACAGAAATGCTCAGTGCTCTGGCGTCAGCACTTCTTAAAATGGGCTGCTGCCACTGCTGCTCCAGTTGGAGCTTCAGCACTTTTCTCCCCCCCCCCCCCCCAAAAAAATCCTGGGCAGAGAAGAAGAGATGGGAGTGGGAGGGAAATCCGCTAAATCCGTCAAACTCAGGAATCTATTTTCATTAAAACAAGTTTGTTTGAAGGGAATGTGGGAGGTGGATGGGGAGAGAGACAGTATCAGAAGTGATCAGGCCCAATAGCTCAATGGCTGCACAGTGCTACGAGGTTTGGAGAAGCAGAGAATGAGGGTACATTACATCTGCTGTAGGCTGGGGACTTTATTTGGCTGCAGGACTTGCTAACAGGAGTTTATCAGTTAGCTAAGGAGAAAGCTCCTGTCTAAATCCCTATTTCACTGCTTGTCACTAGGTAGATAGTGTAGTAGAACTAGTTCTGTGTGTATGTGAGTTCATGTGTGTGTGTGTGTGTGTGTGTGTGTGTGTGTCTTGCCTCTACCACTAGCTAACGCCATCATCCCTCTAGATCTCCCATTATCCAGTCCACACACTTCTAGATTTATTTCCCGCCCTGGTCAGTCTCCAGGAGAGGTAATTACTAACCAAGGAAACACAGGATTTCCTGGAAGAAGCTTATCGGAATACACACACCATCCACTGTCTTGAAGGTGACTGGCAAGCTGGGACTGACAGAACAGAGGTACATTATTTTTTACCCCTTTTCAGTTGGGTACCTGATTTTCACTCTTTATATACAGAACAAGTGCATGGCCAGTTTCTTCACACCTTGTCCGGCCTTTCTTCTTAAAGCTGCACTAATCAATATTTCTACGTTAAGCGAGAAAAGTGACTACGTCTTTCACAACAGAGGGTTCACGAGGACCCGTCCAACACCACACAGCAGACAGACAAATTTAGCAGCTATCTGGTAAACATAGTGGAGCCATTAGCTTTAGCAGCTAAGTTGTGCTGGCCCCAACAAACCATCTATTAACACAGGTTTAAAGAATAACTCCGGTTAACTGCAACTTGGGTCTTTTTTTCACAGTTTCACTTTTGTGAGTAATAAGATTGTACTTACAAACTTAACATCATCTGTGACATCATTAAAAATAAATTAAACAGGGGAAGAAATACAACAGTCATACAGATTTTAATCACACCCACAGGGTTCCCAAGGGAAAATGAAGGCTAAAATGGGGATTATTACTCAGATTGTCACATTTTTCCCGAAAATGTCTCCGTTGTAAACATTTATCACCTGTTCCAGATCCAGCGGCCCGCCGGCGGGCCGTCTGCATATTAAGTAGAGAATTCTGGCTGTATGCAGATGAGCTGCTGAGCTGGAACTCGTGCCAAATATCGTTCGAAAGCTTAGATTCTCGTGATTCGAATGACGCCAACCATTTCAAGATCCAACCACAGCAGCCGATACAATCAACGCTAATGTCAGTCCACAACAAGTAAACAAAGTTATCGCATTGTACCTGTGATGTTGTACAGAAATCCACAGATCAATAACAAGACGCCAGAAACGCTTCTGTTCCGTTGTAAACAGTCCAGACTATAAAAATCCAGTGAAATGTTGAGTTGAAAACACGTTATTACATCCATAAATCTCAGAGAAAACAGAGTTTTCTGTAATAACTTCGGCTCACGTTATGATATTTTCGCTCTCATCATTTCAAAATGTCCGCTTACCTTTCTATTGACACCTCATTGACCCAATCGGTCCTTCTATGTCCCGACCTCAGAGTAAGGTAGCCAATGATAGTCTGCATTGAAGAGAAGTGCATGCCCCCCTTCTTTCTTCTAAAAAACGAGCCAATTGCAGCGCATCATAATAATGACTGGCGTGTCGAATAGCCAATGAGATTCTGAAGATGGGGATATGTCGCTTTAGAAGGTTTCATCAAACTATAACCTATAATTGTCTCAAGTAAAGTGAAATTAATGCGTGTGTTCGTGCGCAAAACACCTAAGATGGGATTTTTGGGACTTTTTGTGGTTTTTGTAGATGATATAATGGCAAAACGGACACAGAAATCTAAATATACACTTCAGGAGTCCCCCCCAGACTCCCCAGAGTTGGTTGTGGCCAGCCAAGATGCAGAGAACAGGAGGGGGAGGGTGAGAGTAAGGCCTTCACAGGGCACAGAGGCTTCTGTGGTGTGTTTTTGTGTGTTTTCCCTACACCTGATTGTTACAAAGAGTGGCACATTGCTAATAACATGTAAAAGGTCATGTACAAGGTCATGCAAATAGTTTGCAATGTTATTTTGTAAATAGTTTTCAGTTTTATTGTTAGAATGTTATTTTGTAAATAGTTTGCTGCCTTTGCTTTATATCTTTGTATATCTTTTGTACCTCTGTTTTGACTCTTATATACACAACCAAGGGTCCTTTTGGAGTCTCCAACTGTCCAGTAATGGAACCGCCTATGCATACCCTCATAAAAATATGTGTAAAAGATTCATTTTTTGTGGTATTGTCATAAAATTTGAACTGGGAGTAGGTAAGGCTTCAAGCTAAAGTCTCATTGTGTCTTCCAGTTCATAAGTCCCAGCTGTAGTCACCTGCAGCTATATATTTAGAAGTAAATATTCAGGCGGAAGTAGAAACATTTTATTTCAGTGTGTTCAAAATGATGTCACTCAGTTCCAGTAGCACACAGTAACAAATTCACAGTGTTTCCTTTCAAAAGACACCAAGGTCATGCATGTACTCCAAATGGTTCAAGAACACCATTCAATTTACTTTGGGTTTGCCTTGGATAGGTGTTTTAGTCGTTTTAGGCAGATTTGGCAGGAACTGGAAGACCGATGACAGATGTTTGGTTTTCAGAGTTATGCATTTTATCAGGAGCAATTTATACTGAGCATAAGAAATCGTGACTGGGTTGTTTTTTTAGTCAGCATTTGTCAAAAACAACAATCTATGAATTTATCAGTGTGCATTTGAAAAATTAAAAAGTATGTGAAAGTCAACTTTTTTAAAAATTGCACTTATATTGTGTACTGTATTGTGTTCTGTGTAAGTGGGTGTAGTCAAACCCCTCTACACATTCAATCATCTGATGGCACTCAACAGCTAGCATGGTTTAAACACCGAGGGACGCCATTAGTTCTCAAGTTAGACGACATAACCACTTAAATGTTGCAAATTCAACCACATTGTCTACAGTAGACGCAATGTGTGGGCAGATTCACCTTCAAAGCACTCTTGATGGGTGTTCCTTTGTGTAGCCACCACCGCTACATAACACTGTAATTGAATCTGCCAAAGCTACTATTCTCTCAACAGGAAGGCTGGGTCAGAATAATCCATGGGTACACATGGTGAATTACAGTGATCCCTTTTACTGTAATTGTGATGATGTTTCTTGTACTTTGAGGTTAAGATCAAACCTTTACTGATGCTTTGATTGAAACTACTTTGCAGATACATAAATGTCCATAATGTTAAGTGGGTGTGTGTGTGAAGGGGTTAAACAAATCTCCTGCCTGCAATTTAAAGGCTTTTTAAACCCCAAGATGGAAGTTAATTATCCTTTGCGGTCGGATTGTACAACTTTGGGAAGTTGCTCACAGCTGAGCAGTAATGTTCTGCTCCATCTTGATGCTGACAACGTAAGCAGCTAATTGGCACAATATGCTACTAGGTGTCTCTACAAGGCATTTAACATGACATGCAGTGTGCCTGCTGAATTGCATTGCACCACAGCCACAGATAACTGTTCTGACTAATAAGGCTAGACCAGAATAAGGACGAGTGCCATTTAGTCTTCAATACCTGGCTAGCTGGATGGCTAATATCGAAAGAAACACCCATGCTGCCTGGGAATGTTTGTTTTATAACTGTTTAATGATGTGATTTTCATAATTATTATCATTATAATTATTTCGTTATTTGTAGACAGCTTAGTAGAAGCTGTAGTGTGCTGGCTTGCATGTCAACTATGGTTTACCGCACCAGCAGACACAATGAGAGTCTGACACAGTTCAGCAAAAGAGACAACTAACCTAAAAACTTTAAACTTGCATCTACTAGTTTTTTGCGGGGGGCCAACCCTATAAATGTCCCTGACCATATGCGGTGCCAGGTCATTTTGTCAGGGCCTACGTCCCAAACGTTTTGAGTGTAGCCCCGAATATAGTTGGAAATATAAGCCCATGTGAAGCCCCACAAAAAACAGAATGTATGTGAATGTGCGATAATCTTCGGGAACATAACAGCCTGTCAAAATAAATGCAGGTCTCAAGACTAACTCCGTGTGTGTGTGTGCTGCAGGGTCTGATGGTCGGCGGTGATTGACTCAAGTTACAGCAGGAAGAGTAGAGGAGAAATGGCAGCGTGAACAGGTCCAGGTAGATTGGATTTGTGTGAAGAAAGGGTAAGAAGGTAGCCCGTGTAGTAACTTTTCAGTTTAAATTGCCTGTTGGTTTATAATGTACAAGCACATTTCCTTTCATCGTGATTGTAGGTGCCGTTGTTTAGCTAGCGAGAAATGAATACTATCAGCTACGGTAAAGGGCCTTTCTATCAGTAAATCAGTAAATGTTAATAATAATAAAATAATGAAAACACAGTGCAGAATATGGGAACCACAACAGTTAGCATGCCAGTATTGATACTAACAGCCGTATCCATCATTGATGTTATTCGGGCTGCAATTTGTCAGTGTTTTGGACGTTTTACAGCAGAGTGATGTTTAAAAAGATTCTGTGACCTGGAAATGGAAATCTTTGACCCTTTGTCTTTTTTCAGTAGACAGAAATGTAACATGTGGATGAGGTAATTGAAAACTTTAAAGCTACAAGACAAAATGTTATGCAAAGCAGTCTGAATGGAATCAGTGTTGTTCATTCACATATTAACATACTGTTCACAGTGAAATCACTTACAGGCTACACGCTAATGCTGCTGCCTGCTGCTCTACAATTGTCATGCAGGTCGCTGCTGTTGCTAACTGGGGACTGAATGAGCACTTAACCGCCAGACAAAATCAGCAGTACCAAGCTAGTTTCTTTTTGACAGGTATTGTAGCTAAAAATGGCTCCGAAAAAGCAGAGTTGAGCTCAACTCTGTAGGGTTATCTTTTTCATGTGGCTGCCCACATTCTGATTTGAAAAATGTGTAGTTTGGGTTGGAGCTAGATAAAGTCTAAACTGAAAGTCAGGGCTTAAGGTACTCACAAAGTCATTTTGGTCTGCTTTTGGAAATCAATAATGAGCTGAGAGGTTCCAGGTTATTTGCATTTGCGAATTGGCCTGGCGACGTTATGCTAGTGCGGTCGCACTGTATTACATTATGGATGCCACTACTAGTGATATCATTCCACATATATACAAAATCCCTTTAAGCTGTATATTCAGTCTTTTTGCATTTCATAAAAAACGTGTGAACGGATGAGAATGTACGCACATTAAAATACTTTTTTAAAATGTTGCACCAGCAACTCTAGTCCCGCTCTCCTGGTGGACCAGGCACTAAAATATGGCCTGTGTCTTGTTTTTTTTAGCTAGCAGGCCAAGTTGTAGGAAGCCCAGCAGGTCTTATCACATCCCCAGCTGGGAAATTACAATGGGCTGTCCAGCTGGAATTAATTGGTTTCACATCACGGGCACACACACGCATAACAGACCTTTCTCACAGCACATTTTTTGACATGTCATGGAAGGGAAAGCACTAATGTTGATGATGGCTGTGTTCCATTTAGGTGTGCCCATAAGCGCTGCCAGCGGGCCAGAATGCACAATAGCAAGACCCCGGTACCGAGCACCTAAATGGAATTTAGTCATAATTCCTGTTATTAGTTACACCTGTGTCTGAAAGGCCAGACTGTGTTCTGTGAATAAGATCTGTAAGCTTGCACATGCTTTGGCACCTAAAGCCCACTAACAAGTATACAAACTATACAAATATGCAGGTTGGCACAAGTGCAAATGTCAAATATGAGCATACAAAAAAAAACAAAAACTCATGGCACAGCTGTTGTAACATCTGGGGCATGAAACTAATTAGAAACAAGTTAGAGCCTGATAGTGCTGTGGGAAGGGCTCTCAGGCATTAAGATACACAAGCCTCTTACAGTATAAATACACTTGTACATATATAGGAAAAGGATGAGGTTACTTGTTTGTCACCACAAGCAAACTACATCTTCAGCTATTTGCTAAATTGTAGCAGTGTTTTTAACCTTCGTGTGGAATGTAGGGAGCATTATACTTTAGCATACAGGTGTGATTTGATTTAGCATCATGTAACTGATTATATATCGTACATTACACCAATTAGTGAAGAAACAAAGCGGCAGTTTATCTTTCTCAGTATTGCTGCCCTATTGCCAATTTCCTCATGTCTCCTTTAAGAAGTCGTAGCAAAAAGTGATTTCTTCGTTACATAAAGCTGCTTGCAAGAGGAAAAACTCTCTGGGTGCAGCCTAAGAGGGAAAAAAATGTTTACAAAGGGCCTTTTGGGAAAAGGGTTAAAAAAGAAGTGAGCTACAGTGTGAATCAGTGCTCATAAATATAACCCACTCGTGTGAAACTTCATGTGAGTCTGTCATAGTGGTCCATTTCATGGCCTTTTGGGAGACACTGGAACTTCTCCAAACAGCAGTCAGGGTGCAGATATGTGAATCGTGACTCATAAAATATAACCTCTGATCATTAATATAAACTGCAAAGAGAGGGAGATGGAGAGAAACACATGGCGGGACAGAGGAGGAAGGTGGCGTGAGATGGGAAGAAGAGAAACTAGGCGACTGCAGAGAGATATGAACGTCCACATTGTGTGTTTACAGCTGTCTTTTAAAAGGAGAAGGCCTTTCTTCAGGGTAGCAGTGTTTACAAGTTGGATTTATTTGGCATCCCGTCCGTGCTGCCTTTCTCGTAACAGCGAGGACAGTTTCCTCGCAGTGATGAATCACGTGCTTTGCGGAGAGTTATGCTTCTTTAATTTAATTTTTAACGATACTTGCCTTCCATTTCAACCCCTCAAGAGACTCAAGGGCTGTGATTCATATTTAAGGGCTGGATTTTATTGGCGTTCTGGCATCAAACAGAGAAGAACCACTGCAATTCCTTATATTAAAACTGTGTGTATGTTTTGATTGCACAATAATTGACTGTGTGATTCTTGTAATGTAAATGCACGTGCGTGTTTTATTTAAGGGATATAACAACCCAATCTAATGCTAGGAAGAATATTTCCGCATAAAGTCCCCCCCGTTGCTGCTTATGATTTGATTTCAGCCACGAAGGTCAAACCAACCAATCGCTGGGACAAATGACCGTGTGACCATGATACCTTTATCAGTGCAATGTTATCATACTTGATTGAAATGCAGTTTTCATTTTACTGCTGACCAGGATTGGGAGGGCTTCGTTCAAGATATAGTCTGCTCTGGTGCCATTTTATAATCAAGTGGCTGATACAGTCTCTTCCTCATTCAGACATGGAAAATAGAGAGGGAGACAGAGGAGAGAAAGTCAGAAGAGGAGCTCGCAGTTTAATATTGAGGAGATTTAACCCCTTGGCTATCTCTGGACCAAAAAAAACACACATCCGTATTTAATCAGTATGTCAGCCCACCACTGCAACCAACTTTCAGTATCTCATCTTGGATCTTAATCTTATCTGTGACTGAGACAAAAAATTCATTGTCTTTCTCCTGTAGTGAGGGCCGCCCTTTTTAAACGTTCGATCCGCAGTGATTCGGATTACCGCTGCTCAGTGGGAGAATGTTATCATCTCTTGACATATTGGATGCCATGGAAAAGGCAGACTGATCAAACATGCTTTGAATCAGCGTCGGCAACTTGGGACAAACACGTCAATTAAAATGCCATGGCGTTAGCACGTGAAAGGCCACACGTGCACGTGGTCCCATCCACCCTGGGAATCACACAAATCCCACCTCTTACATGTTTGTTACTGTACTATTGATCTGAACTTTACTATTCAATATATGTAGACATACATACAGCATTTAAGTGCTAATCTGGACAGAAATGATTCTTGTTTTTGAGTTTACCGGCTTTGTGTGTTAATAGTAAGTTTTTTTTTTAAATAAAATATGCATTAAATATCAACATCTAAGGATTTCTTTGTGCCTATATGGGACCAACACTACCTGAGAGGTAATTATTGTATTAAAAACGTTCAACACAAAGATTTTAAGAACCAATTTCTTTCAAGTGCAAATAGTCCGAATATTTTTTATTTTTTTATTTTCAGTCACTCTTTGAATGCGTACCGCTTTCCCAGTCACTGCTAATTCACATCATCCTGCTTTGCGATCTACAAACTGTGACAACTCAGTTTTAACATTTCTCACGAGGTCTTCCTATAGGGTTATTACACCTGAAGAGTAAATATCGAAAATTGTGCATTTCACATGAATTGTTTGCAGAGAACCACACTCCCGCTGAGATCGCTTTTATGGATTATGGTTTTCAGGAATGTAACACGAAATCTAACCGTTTACAAATTCACAAATGTGTGTCATGGTCACCTGTTGCTGATTAACATGATACAATGATTTTGTAACTTAAATAGTGTTCGTAACACCTTTCACCATTTCTGTTCTGAATACCTGAAGTTTTCCAGTGATACAAACATTTTTTCAGCAGGAGATTTTTACTAAGTTTGAAAGTATTTATAGCTGAATCAATAATGTTTTGGCCACTTGGGGGCAGAACTCCACTTCACACATTTGACATACATATTATGGCCTAATAAAGTTCATATGGCTAATGTGCTGGCAAACAGTTGCCTATTTATACATCCAGCAGTCATGAAGCAACATTAGCATTCATTTATACAGTCTTGTTTCTGGTGACCTGACACGTTTAAGTCCAACATTCACTCTCCTGTTAGCTCTGTTTCCATCTTTGCCAACTCCTGAGACATAGGTCTGGCTTGGTAGCTTGTTAGATGGTATGTTCACCAGCTGGTGGCTGGATGTATCTGTCTGCAGTTTAGTACGGGACCGGTAGCGAACACTGGGTTTATCAGCTGTCTGATGCTGCTGTTGGAAACAAGGTTGATGACAGTGGTAAGAAACAGTAAAGTTGCCTGCTGGAAAACCAAACCAATGAAACAATGAAAGACGCTAAAGTGCGCTGTACAGCTGAGAGTAACTACAGAGACAGGAACATACGAACATTTCACATGCTGACTGATTTTTCATATTAAAATATTGATTAGTGTAGCTTTAAGATGTGGCAAAGTTGCTTTATCGTGGTTTGTCTTGTGTCATTTTTATTGTTATTCTCTCAATGAAATTACGGAGTGCCAGATTTACAATAAACAGATATGAACATTAATGCGGAAACACATTTTCACAAATCTGTGCCAGCTGCTCAGTCTTAACAAAGGTTGAGCCTCTTTCCAACAGGGGGTCTAATTATCGGGTATCTCTCAAAACTGCACTGGCATCTCCATCATCACACTTTGGTATGTCTTGTTATGCAGAAATGATCTGCATTTAATGGGGTTTTTTATTACCAAAGTGAGTCCTCACAAAAAAATCTTTCCCTCCCAAAGAAAATGTCTCTGTGTGGTTATTTTCATTCTGATCCCCAACCCAACCTCAAGCTAATCCCCTAAATGACGTGACCAAATGAATTTGTATTGAACCAGCCCTGTGGGCAGTAAGGACCCGGTAAAAGCTGCTTATTTCTGAGCTGATACAAAGCCCAGATGGAAAAGTAATAGTCAAACTCACACAGTGAGGTAAATGGGTAAACACATCAGCACCTGCCCCGCGGGCTGAAGGATTGGTTCTTTACCTCCTGCAAGTTTCCTCTTTAGCTTTTAAGAAAACTGTCACTAGATAGTAATTGTTTGGATAGAATCTATGAAGAAATTATTATCATCACAAACATACAAGGCAACGTCAGATCTACAGTATAAACCTTTAATAAAAATGAACTGAATGCCTTCTATATTGCTGAGTTCCCAGCACCACAAAACACCATAAATGATTCCTGATTGCTCCACCGGGATTTGGTTGAGACCATTTTTTTCTAATTTCCTCAGCCTTCAGCCATGAACACCTAGCTCTCTATTATAATGGAAAGTATGAACAGCCACTGAACAATTCAAATAATTATTGTGGATATTATGGAAACCGCAGCAGCTTGCCAGGTCCCTTTTCATTTGAAACTGCTGAAATGCTGCTGAGAGAGTAAAGCTAGCCAGAGACCAAATGGCCAAAACCAGCCAGCATTACTAATAGTGCTCTGCTACTGTGTGAGTGTGAGCCCACTGAGCTAAGGCTGCGCTGATACAGAGGATGGATGCGCTGATCACTCACAGCTACTTGGACAAGGCTGAACTATAACTGATATCACAGCTGTTCAGCTTCAGTGGGGCTGCATGTTCCGTTGCTGTTGGCAGGGATTTTATGGTGAAGTCAACTGATCTGTTGATCAGTCCATCCAATTTCTCGGTGCAGAGAAACATATCCAGATTTTATACATATATATATATATATATATATATATATATTTTCATAGTCCCCTGATGAGGATTCATAATAACTGGTGACCATGTATATGCATGGTCTCCTGAAGATGTATCCTAACATTTTTGGTGACCTCTTCACCTTTCCTCCATCACCATCACCATCACGCCACAATCTCTCCTTTTAAAGTCTTTTATTCAAGAAATATCATAATGTAACTGAAGGTTTTCTGAGCCGATTCATGCTCCACAGAGAATGATCCGTTTCCATTTTGGAGACTCTACGAGCTTTCCTGTAGTGCAGCTGGACTGGACCTGACTGGACTTCACTTATATAGCACTTTTCAACCTTAACGGTTCCCAGAGCGCTTTACAGATTGGTCTCAGTCAGCCGTTCACACACACGTTCACACAGCGATGGTGAAGGAGCTGCCATACAAGGTGCTGGTCTCCTTTGAGAGCAGCTCAGAGATGACCCGCTCTACCTCCTGAGCCAATGTAACTATCCTTTTCCTGTGCGTGGCATGTATGCAAAGTAGAATGTGTGGTCCCGAGTATTCGACTGGCCCTGATGACGAGACGCCGCCATTGCGGCTCTACAATCGAGTGAAGTGCATCTCATCATCAATGTACTACATATTCGCAGCCAAGCTACACACTTCACAGAAATCTGCTTGTATGAAGTAATTAAGAGCAGGGATGTTGCCTTAAATGTCTTTTTATTTGGAAGGTAAGTGGTAGGCAGTTCAGTTAGCAGAGGTTTAATTTTCCGTTTCTTTTGTTTAGAGCAAGGTAAGTAAGACCTTTTAAAAAAAAATGTGATTTGATAAATGTCTAGAAAGCCATTGGATTAATTGCCATGATTTTTTGTTCACATATTCATGTTCCCCAAAGGACGAATTGTAATACTTTGTTGAACCCCTGACCTTTACACTAATGCCATCATTAGGGCAACATTTCACTTTGTCCAATGTGCTTTTCACTGCCTCCATAATGCTGCTCATGGTGGGAATTGTTGGGTCTCTGTAAATAAAGAGTCGGTCTAGTCCTGCTCTATATGAAAACGTGTCCTGAGATGACTTTGTTATGGCATGGCGCTATATAAATAGAACTGAATTTAATTTAATAGTGTAGTCAAGTGAGGGGTGAGTTGTGAAAGTAACCCAGGTATACAATAACTTTGTGAAATAATACATCAAATTACTCCACTACATTAGAGTGTAATATGCAATTCCATTAAAGCTAACAAGAACGATGTAATGTATTACCTTGCTGAATGAACTAGCCCTAATTCATGCCATTACTTGTGTCCCAGCACTGAAGAATATCTGCCGTCATCCATCATCCTCTCTGACAACCACAATTATATCCTGAACTATGCCGAAATGTGACAGCAGGCAGCTGATATAATTACATCCTTGCATGTAGTCATGTCTTGCTCTTCTTTGATCACATGGTCTTGATTTCCCCTCTCCTCCACAACATTCCAGGTCTGTACTGTCTTTCTGCTGGAGGAGCAGGAAAAAAGTAATAAGGGTCAATAAGGTGAGATAATCCATCACAAACATGACACCATTGTTAGGTTTTGGCAGCATTTCATTATTATTTTTTCTTATTTTGACTGTTTTCACATCAGTGCCAAATCACATTACACTATTACTTACTGTCAGTTACCTGACAGCAACACGAAGTTGTGCAAGTGTCTGCCAGGAATCCCTCAAACCTTTATTGTCATATGTGTTCTTCAGTGACTTGTCTTTTCAACTCAGGGCTTATATGGTAATGTGTGCAGTGTAAAGTGTACAACATTAATGAAAGTAACATTCAATGATTTTATTTTAGTTTTTTACCAGTTTTGCCCACTTTTATCCTACATCTTCAGTACGTTTGTCAGTAGTAGGTACGTGTCATTTCACCAGTTGTTCTCAAATTTTAAATGTTTTTTTTTTCAACTGGCACATTAAAATCTGTGAGGAAGTGCCCAAACATTTGGGGAAAAGGAAGCAAAATTGGCTTGTAAAAAAGATGTTTTTCAAACACACTTGACACTGGAGTTCCTGCTTCTTCTACTACTATAGACAAAGGACATTTGTCTTACTGCCACTCACTCTTACATGAATCCACTCCACCAGAAAGCCCAAGAAATAAAAAAATAAAGAGTGACGCTTGGCTTAACTAATAATTTTCCTACATTTCCAAGAGAGAACTGTGTGACTTGGCACTAATTACAGGAAAAACAGACAGTGTTCAAAGGAATTTCCCTGAAAAAATACGGCTCCATTTCAATGAAGAAAATATTAATTTATAACTGAAAACACTTTTCTCCATATTTGTTGAACTTTGCCCATATATAGACTAGTTTCACATGTGTGCATGTTCAGCTGACATGCTGTGCACAGACTAAAAGACTCTAAGTTAGACTAGCAATTTGAATTAATTGGAATTTTATAAATTGGCAACTCCTCCAACTCCTTGTCCCTATAATTATTACTAAATTATTACTAAATCACATAGTGCTTTTAGGGACTTTCCTATTAATTTATAGTTACATATCAGTCCCTTCCTAGAAGATTATTAGGAAGTTATGGGACCTGTAAATTAAAGTGTTACTGAATGAGCAAAAGGGGAAGTGCCGGGGGTGTAGGCAACAGAAAAGTCCATGGTTCAAGACATTACTCATTTCTAAAAACACTACAGGTTACACGGTGATCAAGAAAAGACAAATTCATTCATCGATAAACACAAATGTTGTCTTCAGTGTGAAGCAGTAAATGAAATTCCATCATGTATCATCATATATGGGGGCAGCAGTGGCTCAGGGGTGCTGGTTTGATTCCCAGATCCCTTTTGTCCACATGTCGAAGTGGCCTTGAGCAAGGCACTGAACCCCAAATTACTCCCGAAGGAATCAGACATTCTGGTGCTGGTTAAATACAGTAATATTGAGATATCCACCTTAAATAGTTCGCATAAAGCTAATTAATAGCAACGCCCACCAATTCACATTTTATTTTGCCAATGCAAACTCGACGTATTTACATTTACCACCTTGCCTCTGATGGAACCTCTAATTAGCCTAGTCTCATCCCCAGATGGGTGTTTTGTCATACGAACATGCAAGCCACCTTGAGTGTATGTGTATGTGTACTCAAAACTCAACATGCCTTAAGGCTGCACTGCATCGTGGCAATAAATGCTGCTGGTGGAGAAATCGCTATGTTCCTCTCTTCTGTGACGGATTCCTCCCTGGTGAGGCTACGAACAAGCTGTTACTCTTTGATTCTAAGGGACCGACACCAAAACGTGACATTTCAGTGTTTGATGTTTGCCCACTGCCCAGTGGCTGGCTAGGAGATTATTCCTTTAAGCATTATCAGCAAGTGATAACCTCTGAGCAAGATGACACATCCTTCACATCAACACAGAAAACCCCTTATTCCATCTTTTGTTATGAATAACTAAAGGCATCCCACAAAGTCGTCCCTATGAAGTTGTTTACTGACTTTATTTGACTTTGCACACACATGCACAGCCCAATAGGGAAGGACCCAAGCGGAAAACCCAAGGCTATGCACAGTGATTTATTTATTCAATAACCAGCAGGATGATCATTTTTCTCCATTTGGCTGCATTAGCCCTGAGAGAATTTTTTTTCAAAATGCTAGTAAATAAGGAGCAGTGAATGGAGAGAAAAAAGGAGTAGAACTACATTATTGAGTCTGACCTCCTACCAGCTGATGATGGTTAAAGCTGCAGTGCACATAAATCATGCCAGATGGGAAAATGCACTGGGTTATGCAAATGAGACAGGGAAAAGGTTCTGTGAAAACTGCTGAGTGAGATGCAGCTGAATACATGTCACCTTTTCATATCCACTTTCTTTCCTTCCCTCTTTCCTCCATCCCTTCACTTACCTTTCATTCATTCATTCTTTTGTGCTTTTGTCTTCACCCCACTTTTTCCTCCAGCCTTTCCATTGATCCATTTTCCCTACCTCACTTTTTCACACCTGTTAGAGGTAAAATGTGGCTCTTCTTCTTTCTCTTGCCTGGAGGCAGCCCCATGAATATCTTCTACTGACTTGCATGTGCTTGTATGTCTGAGGTTACCAGGTCATGAGATGCAGTGAAGGGGAATGCAGGTGGGAGCGGTTTTCGGACTGAAATTATCGGATTCTGGACCGGACACTGTTAACCTGACGCTGCATGGACTGCGTGAAGACAATTCCAGGTGACTGCAGTCCGAAAACTGTTAATACCAGGCTGAGCACTGAAATAAATCTCTGGTTAGGCAACGATGAAGGAAAAGGTCCTCACTGAATTTCCATTTGCGTTACGTCATACATTTCAAAGGTCACATAGTGAAGAGATGACAATGAAAGTTATGGATGCGTTACTCGTTCTTTAGTTAAGATAGCTGGCTATGAAACTGTGGCATGGGAGGGCGCTTTTGGTTTTCATTATCCGTGTAAATTCAGGAAAAACTCATCAATTATTCAGATCAATCATGCAAGAATGTTATTGGGCAGAACAAGATTGTTGTTTCCTGGTGGGTTTAAAGCCCCCTGAGGAAAATGTGGGATTTGTGAAATAGGGCTATACAAATAAAATCAGCATGACTTGAGGTCACAATGTGTTTCGATGTGGCGATGTAACTGAAAGGGAAGCCTTGAAAGTCTCCACACTCTTGTGTCCAAAATACAATAGTAAGTACTCCAAAGAAAATGACAAAATACCTCACTTGTAATTGCCTTCCGTAACGACCACATCGGCAGGGCCACTTTGATTGTTAGTGCCATCCAAAATGGATAAATGACTCTTACCACAAGGATCAATATGTTCTGATCACCACTATGGTTAAGGATGGTACGGTTGGGGCACCTACACTACTGGCTAAAGTAATGTGGGCAGGAAACAAGAAGTGAACAGTGCTCTCCCATGTTTATATCTCACACCAAACGGTTAGACATGAAAAATTTGTTTTTCAGCTGACTTTCATTTGTCTGTAAAACTCAAAATTTCTTTTGAAAAGTATAAATAGATTTTTGTAGTCAAGTTTTAAGGCTGACATATTATAACTGCACTTATATTGAACTTGTTGGCAAACAGCTATTTACCCATCCAGAAAATACAGAGCAACATTATCATTCAATTTGGAGTCGTAATGAAAGTCCAACATTTATTCATATATTCTGCTTTTAGCTTTCTCAGAAAAATATGCTTCTTTAGCTATTTCTGTAAATGTTCCACTTGCTTCACCAGCTAGTCGTTAACTTTGCCGGCCTGTGATTTGGTGCTGGGCAGACAGTGTACAGGGGGTTTATCAGAGCTTCTAAGTTGAAATTAGCTGCCTGCTGAGGCTAGAACAAAGATGATGAGAGTGGCGGGCCATAAAAGGAAAACAGTGCGTTGGAAGACGCTAAAACGTTGTGTAGAGTGAGGCAAACTGCAGCCAGGTGATAATTCTTGGTGGGATTTTTCCCCTCAAGTGACTCATTTCACATGACATTTCTTCATTTGATCCATTCTTGATATGAAAGTATTGATTAGTGCAATTTTAACCCCCAAAGCTGCTAAACCCAATTGCAGAGCTGCTGAACAGCCCCTTGAAATTGATGATGAGAAAATGGATAAGAAAACTTCGTTCACAACACATATTTTTTATGGTGGTAAATAGAACTATTACTATTAGGATCGTCTATTTTAAGAGAAACCAGTAGTCTAATATCACATGTTGTTCTCTATTCAATTCTGTCATATGTTCATACTCATCTATTCTGTCTGTGGATGCAAATATTCTGTTTATTCATAACAACAGTGATGTTAAATCTCTGAGTATCAAATGTTCATGGCCCCTGCAGAGCATCTCTCTGTTGTCAGCAGCTGCGGAAATTTCAGCACTAATACAATTTTTAAATCCTCAACTCTTCAACTCTTAAAACATGAAGAAGCCAGCTATCTGTTATGTCTTCTTCCCTCAGCAGCCTGTCTTCTGCCTTCTCTCCTTTCTGTTCTTTAGTTTTGATTTTCACTTGTACAAGCCATCACTATGTTGCATTGGAAATGGAGCCGCAGTGGAAGTTAATTAGAAGACTGCCTCAATTACCGCAATCACCCTTTCATTTTTCTCCCAGTTTTATCCTGTTAACACTTTCATGCTTTTCTTAGAAATAATTAACTGCGTGCAGCTTTTGTTAAATGCAGTCATCTTGTCGCCTCATTTCATGTTCCTTTTCCCCACCTCCAGCTGACCTCCTGCAGCACCAAGGCTCCACCAAGCAAAGGTGAAGAAGGACTACTGATGTTATATTCACAACCAATACAATCTTTGAAAATTAACACTGTTCAGGCTGTTCTCTTCTTTGCAAATTGCGTCGCTTAGGCTTTTAATTAAATTCAGTAAGTAAATAAACCAGATGTTGAGAAGGTAAATATGGTAAGTAGGCACAGAAGGGAGTGGGTGTGTGAAGGTAAGTGAAAAGAAGGTGGGAAAGTCATGACAGCTACATTAACTATGGGAGCAATTGAGTCATTTTGTAAAAAAAGTGAGTAGATTGGTAAGTGTGTGCGCACACTGAGAAAGGAAATGATTATATAAATAAGGATGTTAGTGAAATTAGGAATTAATTAGCAGATACATTAGTGAGAAAGTAGAAAAGCGGATAAATAAGTTACTCTTTATGTTTATTGTATTTAAGAAGGGACAATGCACATTAATTAACACGAGCACTTAGGTAATGAAAATATGCCAGATTTAGCCAAACAGGCTCATTTTCATCTGCAGTCCCTGGCAGGTTGATGGCATATAAAAAAAACATTAAATGAAAACATACAAAAAGCACAGATCAATACCACAATGACATAACCACTTCTCCAGGTTATGACAGCATGTTTGATTGTCTAGTAACCGCTGTTTTATTGTTTTGGGTTTAGATCTGTGGGTTTAGTGTTCCGGCTATGTGACAGTCGATAGGAAAAGACTGTCTGCCCAAAGGTAATTCTTCTTTATGGCATTTTACAATCCCCTCTGGTGGTCGCTCTGGCAGACTACGTTTGATTTTCTTTAATGAAATGATTGAGTGGAGTGGGGCAGACCATGAAACGTTTTGCACGCAAGTAAAGTATCTGCAGATTTGATCGTGATTCCCCAGAAATCACGCTTTGTTAAAATTACACAATGATGATACGAATTTGACTTTTTATCAGATGTTTTCAAAGCCTGCTCATAAAGTGTTTTGACTGGTTGTAATGTTTTTCTGCCTGTCTGTGTCCAGCTGGTACGACAGCACATGTGCGAGAGAGTCGCGGCATTAACTTGTGTTTTGAATGGGAGTTGTGACTCTATTATTAGGCCTAAATATGATTTATTTTGCATTCTTTTTACTTGGTCAATCTAATAGTCTACAGGTCGGAATCAAATTTTCCAACATGGTATAAGTTGAGACTGTCCTCATTTGTTGCATTTGTGAAATGCCCAATATGTTTAGGCTCTCCTGATGAGGACCCCTTGTAGCTGCACAAATGATATCTGTCTGTCTGTCAGAAGCAAAAGTGCACAAGTGTGACGTTATTGTAGCACTACTTGTTTCTCCTTACAGTGAACACCCACTGAACACAACGCAAAAGGAAGTTTGCCCGTATACATTTTCTTTAGGACTCAAGTGAAACACCTCGCAAAGCACTCTGGGATAGCCGGTAATGCGGGACTGACCTGTTGCGCCAAAATAGCAAGTAACTTTTAGTGTATGCGATTTAAGTTACAACGATTTGCCAAAAACAGACAAAAAGCAATGCAGTGACAGGCCAGGAAGTTTGTTTTTGACCTGGTGGTGGCACATGTCTCTGGAGGACAAGATATTTATTGTAGTTTGAGATGTCACTTTCTGAATGTCCCTTCTTTGCAGAATCGTCCAATATTGATGTTCTTGTTTTTGGCGATGAGGTTGTAATGCATTGGCTCTTTGGGACAATTAAAGGTGGACTGCAAAACAATTCCGGTAGTCAAATTTCATCAAGTTCATTCTGAACATACCATCAGGGAGGTTTTGGTGGATGGTTAATCCACAAAGGACAGAATGTTTCCTGCTAACAGTCAATGCGGTACAACATTGATCTGTCCAAAACCTTCACTCCACCTTCTTCTTTTAACCAGGACCACAAGCTTTTTTGTGCCTAACCAAACTTTTACCATAGAGGTGATGGAAATTACAAAAGACAGATTTTGTCACAAAGTTTGGAGGACTTGCATCTACACTGTATTGAGATAATTTATTGAAAACTTTTAATGGACAGCTATGGGTGTTTATATATAATGATACTGTACATCACAAAACTGTTTCGCTTCATTTTCATTATAATTAGTTTTGTCTTGATGGGTTTTTTTCTTGTTTATTTACTGTATTGCCAGCACTAATTACTATTGATATGACATTTCTCATTCACTGCCCCTCTCTCACCGCGTGCTGCATGTTGGGCAGCTTTTGCTCTGCCTTCTGAAACGCTCCATGAACCAATCTGATAATGTCACCGATATTGATGTGCTCTCACCAGGAACGCTGTGGAGGTTAGACAGAGAGGAAGGAGGAAAGACAGCAAAAGAGGTACCGATGGCGCTAGAAAGTGAATTACCGGCAGCCACCCAGACCGAGCACTGGAGAGAAAAGCAGAGAGAAGAGCAGAAACAACACAGGAGGCAGAGAACGCGAGGGAGGGACCGACAGAGTTCATGTGGTTCAGAGGGGAGCTGTGGCACTTGGATGTAATTCACTTTACTCTCTCCAGAGGAATCCATTTACCCCCTTCCTGCAATTATGGGGCCTTGTTTCCTCTCTTAATCCATCTGAATGTTTGTTTGTATTTGTTTCTTGTGACTATTAGAGCACACACATACAGATGTACACACACACACACACACACACACACACACACTACACAGCCACTCTCCTCTGTAATAAATCCCTCATTACTGGCAGTAGTTGTTTTCCTTTTTCCTCTCTGCTGTGTTCTGGCAGCTCTTGCTGTTTTCCCTCGCTCTGCATTATTAACTTTGTGCTGTGGAAACACGACATGGTGCCTCCTTCTTCCCACAACACTGGGACACAGGGATTGAGAGGCCAAAGGGAATACAGGCTCTAATTAGGAATACAATGCTACTGTTGCCACAAATAATCATTTTGATACAGAAATCTCAACAACTGTTGCTTCCTGTCATACTGTGTCATCATCAGTGATTTTACTTTACAGAGAAAGGGCCTGGTGGGAATTATGGAGTTTTACAGACTTCAGAGCACCAGATGGCACATGCACCATTAAATAGTACTCCAGGAGTCTAGTACTGCACTTTCACAAAGAGACAGACTTAAGAAAGAATGGCATAAATCAAAGCAGCCAAGGCTGAGATATCCTGACTTGCAGTCCCTAGTATGAGTCATGCTCCAGATTGGATCCTACATTTCCCATAATTCAACAAATAGCCTCTTCAAACGCCATACCTCCAGTTTGTAATGCAGACTGTCTGTCACAGTTTTAAAAAGCTCCTGTCCCCTGTGTCTGTTTTCCCAATCTGAGTAGGATTCCTTGTGACGAGCATTCCCCTTTGAAGACACAACGTTTGTGGCCAGTTCACCCAAAAGGCTAATGTGTAATCTTCAAGTTGCTTGTTTTGTTCAGCCAACAGTTCAAAACCCAAAGATATTCAGTTACAAAACAAAGAAATTACATTTTGTAAATTTGTAGTAAATTCATCAAAGGTGAACAAAGTGTTCAACTGAAGCTGGCTTGATTTCATGGATTGTTGATTTCTTCGCTGTAGAAATCAGCAGGTCAGAGTAGGTATGTCACGCTCAGATAAAATGTCCACTTGCAGCAGGTGGACATTTGTGTCTTATCAACTTCATTGTTAACCTATACACCCACTCTTGTAGTTTCCCTAATAGGCACTTCATTAATTTGCCTTGGTGAGCCTCCTATATAATTGGCCAGTTCTTGACTACTTCCTAAATTGGTGTGAATAGTCAAACCTCCTCCTAAACACTTCTAAAACAAAGGAATTGTCCATTGATTTTATAAAGGTGCAATCCTCTAACCTTACTTACCAGTACCATCTGTTACAGATTAAGTACCTTGGCATTGTGCTCAGCCATAAGCTTAAATAGGACCTGTGGACTGACCTCATAAGCACTAAGACACAGCAGAGAATGTACTTTTAAAAGAAATTGCTATCCTTTAATGTCCTCAAAACATTTTCCAAATGTTTTACTGTCCTTTTATTGAAATTGCTTTAACACAGAAAAGAGAAAAACACTGTAACAGCCAGTAAACTGCTACGCTACTAAACAGGAAATGCATCTCTGCAGATATAGAACTATGAAGAAGGCAGGCTGTTACCACCTGGGTGGTGATTATGCCCCCTATATTGACTAAAAAGTTTATATTTGCTCCACAAGCCATTAGGTTTTTAAACAGGTAATTTCCTGTGTGGGTGTGTGTGTACGAGTATGTCTAGAGGTAACTTTAGTGCCTTGTGATTGTTCTGCAAACCAGTTTCCCCACGGGGACAAATAAACTATCCATCGATCGAGATTTGTGCACATATACTTTACGGATCCTCTGATCTGATTGTCTTGGGGTGGAGGCAGAAATGTGACACACAGACGGGTAACTTTGTGACTTGGGTGAACCGACTCTTTAAAGTCAACTGCGTCGTCGTTGCAGTACAAGCCTGTGAGGCGTGGGAGAGCACAATGTTTTCATCAAGGGCACTCAATAATAATAATAACATAATAATTATGGTTTGGGAGTGTAATAGTGAGAGGCTGAGATTGTTGAACTGGTAATGTCCTGGTCAAAAGGTTTAGTTCAACTCACACAAACACACTGCCTGCATGAGAGGGTCTTTCCAACCACAAGGCTGTAATTTTCCTCAAGTGGGATCAATACGCCACGTATATGTCGAGGCTGAGGTCAGCAGTAGGTCCTTTGGCAGGTGTGGAGCTGCTGGTAGAAATACCCTGTCAGAAGACAACATTCGGTCGATACAAGTTGGTTAGGGTTATGGAGTTACTCCTCTTCCTGCTGGATCATAGGATGGCTGATGCACTCTATTTCCATAAAGAGTAACATTAATACAAAGCTATTATGCTGTGCAGGTGGTTTTTTCATTTAAAAATGTATCCAGAGTGATAGATGCCATAGATTTGTGTTGATTCTACTACTACAACTGCTGCTCCAGGGTGAAAAGGGCTCTCTGGAAATCTTCCAGCACCGTTCTGCTAAAGCAGGTTGTCCTCAGATCAAGGACAGCAGACGTCAGAGGGGAGAAAAGACGGGAGCACACGCACTGATTTGCAGCCTTTAACACTGCGAATAGTCCCACATTTTGAAACAACTGTCTAAATTTAAAGAGAGAAGAATAGTTGAGTTTTTGATGAAAAAAATGAAAAAAATCTCCAGTGAAAAGAATGTCACTGTGGCATAATTCCAAAAGGAGAATACCAATCACACGTTGACCATTGTGTTTGTGCCTTTGGGGACCCAGAATCTTATTTGACATACCAAAGCACAGTCTGCAGCTGCTCCACCGACAATGAACATGAGACTGTGTAAACTTGAACTTTGTATGAACTTTATAGGAACTATCAGTAGGGTTACAATAATATTTGACCACACAGATTTCTCGGCCGACAGCATGACATCGTTGGTGTTTTAATGCTGAGGGCACAATTTGGCTGCTGTTTGTGTATTCAGTGATAGAATATGTGTGGTTGTTATAATATTTAACATAAATGATGTATGTTTTGGCCCTGTGGTGTAGTTTTCAGTTTCTGATATCAATGATGGAAAGTAACTCAAGTAAAACGAACATTGATGCTTTACCTGAGCATTTCCATTTTTTGCTACTTTATTCTTCTACTCCACTACATGTCAGGTGGAACTATTGTACTTTTTACTTCACTACCTTTATCTGACAGCTACAATTACTAGTTACTCTACAGACTAGGATTCTACATAATTTAGCAGAAGGTATCTCGCTTGTTGTCTTAGCTAAGAAACGGCTTCCGCAAATTACCAGCTGTTCCTCTGCTCTTCACTCCAGGCAGACTGCTGTTGTTGTGGCACCAAAAACTGAAACCAAATGACCCCCCTTTGGTGCTACAACAGCACCGCTTCCATCAACTGTAAATCTGCATCGACTTTGTTTCACAGTATACAGACGGGATGAAAATTTCACATTGTAACTCAAAGCCAAGAAATTCCTAAACTCTTTTGCTCATGTTTGCTCCTGATAAGAGAGCAGAGTTTACAGGGTTTCATTGTGTGTGTGGAGTTTATGCAGTCTATCTTTACCTCCCACAATCCAAACACATGCAGCTCAGGTGGATTAATATGAGTGTGATGTGATTAATATGAATGTCTGTGTGTGTTAGCTCATATTCAGCTCCCCAGCGTGTCTTTGACACAATGGCTGCTGGAATGAACTCCATGACCCTGAAAGAGATTAAATGGGTAATGAAAATGAATGCTTGCTTTCAAATGGTATTAAATGGTTTCATAATTAGGCAGATTCTTTCTTTTAATTCAGCGTACACCAACTGTCATACAAGGTTACTGCTATTGATCTGCAGTGAATACAATTCTTGGACAGAAAGCGACATATTCTTTTGTGAGTGTGAGCACGTGTGCGAAGACATGACCAGGCAAGCAGGCGATGGAAGGTAATGATTTGACACCAATTAAGATGATCACAGCCCACCTTGTTGTCAGAGCACCAGCCAGCCTCCAGCTGAGGTCACAGCTACAAAAATAGAGGGGGAGAAAATGAAGTGTTACACTGATTGATAGATGGGGAAAGGTGACAGAATGGAGGAGTGACAAATGAAAAGATAATGTGTGTGTGTGTGTGTGTGTGTGTGTGTGTGTGTGTGTGTGTGTGTGGTTAGAGGAGAGAGGCGGTGGAGTGGAGGGAGCCCCCTCAGGGAGCTCATGGGAAAATAGGGCTGGTTTATATGGTGCTGCCACAGGACTGACTGTAACACGTAGTCAGGGGGTGGTAGTTGATGATGGAGAAGAAAATTATGGTTCTCCTTGGAAATGTCCACAAAATGCAGCGCTCTAACAAGGCTAAAGTTCATAATCCCAGCTGAAGCATGCCCCTGTATTATATTGTAGCCCTGGACAGATGCGTGTATTATCAAAGGCTCCTCTTGTCTCCATTGAGCTATTTTGGAGTTTGGTGTACGTGATAGCTGCCAGTGTCTGGAGCCACTTAATTGACTCCGGGGAATTTTACTCCCACTCAGAATCATTGGGCAATGAAACATGATGACACTGTTTCTCTGTCACATCCTAGGAAAAACAAAGGTTAGCTACATGGTTCTGGTGTTGTGTAACATGTTGACTGTGTTTCTTTGCCATTTTTTACAGGAAAATGCAGATTGGAAAAAACAGGGACAAGAGGCAATAAGAGCATCTGATATAATCAAATCTATTGTGAACCACTGCGCGTATTGTATGACAGTATAAACAAGATTTTGGGTTTTGGAGGACCTTTCCCAGTGGTGGTGGTACAGGAGATTTGTTATTTCAAGTACATCACACAGTGCCATCTACTGGTGGTCTCCTGTTTCTGTGATTTCGGCACCAACTACTCACAGGGTAAATGGAGCAGACGCCCTGAGGAGCCTGAAAGCCACAGCTTGTGTGCAGGTATAATTAGCTATCAAAATGAAAAAGGACCTCGGGGTCAGAATCAAACAGGGCACTGGTTCCAATAACATGGTCCTATTGTATTACCCAACGCAACGTGTTTAATTATATCTATATATAAAGAATAGAGTGGGGTCAGTAAGTGCTCATTGTATCTTTGTAAAGTACTTTGTACTTTATGTCTCAATGCGATGCTACCCTATGTGGCCTTTTTTGTACTTTTGGTCTGGGGCTGGATTTCATTGTTCGGGATAGCCTGGGCTGCTTGGTTACTTTAGTACTTTACTTCCATAAAGTTGGGGAACTTTCAAGACAGAGATTTTAAACAGAATGGTACAAATTAAAGAAGTAGAGGGCGAGACATTGTTAAAATGGTCCGGGCAGGCACCTATGTTTCGCATAATGCTCCTCAATTCGATCTTTTCTTTAGGCCTCGTTAGCTTCTTTGTAATTGCTGACATTTTTCAAACTCCTCTTCATGGCTTTGTGTTATTAATTTGAAGTCGTCTCCAAGCCTAAGCTGAGATAACCCTAAGGACATCACTGTGACATCATCAGGGTTGTTTAGACGATAGTGTGCTTTCAGCTTTGTGGCAAACAGTTTGGAGAAGGCCCTTTCCTGTGGCAATGCCCCAGTGTACACAGCCAGGTCCATGAAGACATGGATCTCTCAGTTTGGTGTGGAAGAACCCCAAACCCATTCCAACACTACGAGCCAGGCCTTATTGCCAAAATCAGTGGCTGAATTGGAGCAAGTCCCGCAAAATCTGGTGGAAAGCCTGAAACCAGAAGAGCGGTGGCTGAAATGACATGTTCAACAATCACATATCGGTGGTTAGAGTATATTCTACACTGTATTACTACTATTATATTAATATAATACACTAGTAAAAGAAATTGTCCCTTAAATATTGTATTGTATATTTTGCATTGTTATTTTTTGGGGGGAGGGTTCTGTGCTGTCACGTGTGCAAGTAGCTCTACTATCCAACGTTTTCACTTTTTTACGTGAGTTGATCCTTCATTTTGGTTACATGTGTCATTTGGACAATGTCATTCACCAGTACCAGTTAAAAATGCATCTGTACGGTGTTTTCTTTTAATCATGTGTCCGAATTGAATATTACATGGAATGTTAGAATGTAGCACCCAGTTCTGGATTCCAAAAATGACATTGCCCAGAATACATTTGCACAGTCCGGCAATTTGCTTTGTGTAAATATATTGGCATAAATTGAGCTAGCATGTTTTGATATTTTCTTATTGTGTAGATGTACTTTGGTGATGTTTACATGTTGGT
Organism: Gadopsis marmoratus; assembly: GCA_036023855.1. NCBI lineage: Eukaryota > Metazoa > Chordata > Actinopteri > Centrarchiformes > Percichthyidae > Gadopsis > Gadopsis marmoratus. The sequence continues at coordinate 24,806 of JAVQJF010018597.1, read as the reverse complement.
TCGCAGTGCTCTGCTCCTGCCAAGGTATGCTAATCGATATATGGATTAGAGTAGAAGTGTGAGTTGGCCGATGGACCAGTGGAGGCGGCAAAGAAACCTTGTTAGTTGTCTCCATAGAACATGGGTTGTAAAAGATGAGGAGAGTGGGTGAGGTGCCCATGAAGCTGACGGGTGAGAGAGAGGCCTTAAACCGAGCAGCTGTTCACCCAGGCCTCTCACACAGCCTGATAGTGAGGGCCAGAAGAGGTCAGCCGATGTGGGTGATAGCTGGCTTTCTCTGCAAAACTATTATAGCGGTGGTAGTTGTGAGTACTGGGCTGGAGCCTGCTACTGCATCAGTTGCATTGGTGGGACGTGGGGAGCAGGCTGGCTGCAGGGCCTGACAGAGATGCCGGTGGGAAAAACAGAGAAGCCTGGCCTTAGTGAGGGGGTCATCGTAGCAACACAGTCTTAAAGCTAATGGCTAGTTTCTGCAGCACAAACAAGCAGTGGAGTGTTTACCTCGAGCGAGGAGGGTTGAACTGCACACTTGCTTGTGTGTGTGTGTGTGTGTGTGTGTGTGTGTGTGTGTGTGTGTGTCTGCCTCCCTCAGGGCACCAGAAGTGCAGAGGGCTGCTGCGAGACTCTCTGACCACCAGACTGTTGCTAGAACAGCCTACACATACGCGGAGTGAGGACGAGGAGCAGACATTGAGGATTATTGAGTTCATGGAAAGCTGAGGTGTCAGCCATGGTTCAGTGGGTTTTATTTCTGGGAAATATTTCTGGTGAGTAACTATATATTCATCTTGTGCGCTGTATATTTAGGCAGTGTACTTTCCATCTGCAGGACATTTTCCAATGGTCTTCTCTGTAAGTTGTTTTGTGTAGTATGCACACATGAAAACAAAAAAATAAGTTTGTTGATATTTTGCCTTTATTGGATGCCAGTAATTGAGATACAGACAGGACACACTGGGAGAGAGAGGTGTACAACCTCCAATTAACGTGACAGAAATTGAACTAGGGACATTTCATCTTAAAGAACTAGTTCCACATTTGTAAAATACGCTCAGTCACTTTCTTGCTGAGAGTTACATGATTGATACCACTCTCACGTCTGTACTCTAAATATGAACCTAGAGCTGACAGACAATTAGCTTAGTTTAGAAAAAGGCCTATTATTAGTGTCACATTATATAGATATTTCCAGGAAGGTTCTACATTATAATTTTTATTTATATATTTATTCATTTGGAAGATGCTTATGTCAAAAGCGACGAGCAAATTAGGTTCAATAGAAGCCACAGTCGATCCGCCTTTGAGGATAAGTGCTGCAACATTCAGTTCCACCTGACAAATTCCACAAGGTTGCAGGTGCATGAAGAAATTGCATAGCAAGTGACTTTCCCGTTCCTCTTGAGAGAGAGAGAGAGAGAGAGACCATATAACATAAGTACTTATTAGGGAGTAGTGGACAAGTAAAATAAAGCATTACCAAAAAAACTCACTAACTTCGTGTTTGATTATTTTTAATGTATTTTCCCACTACAACTGAAATGTCATTCACCTCCATTGTATGAGGGCGAGGGCAGAAATCTAATGTCACACAAATAAACCCAAAACTATCTGCATGGCAAAGGTAGGTGACAGATGAACATACAGTACAGACAGCTGCACTTGAGGTACCAAATGATGATGATCTGCTGGGGACAAGTTGATGACTTTGGTGTTGCAATGACCTACAAAATGTCACAAACATCGCTTTTAAACCACAGTCCATGCTGGCTCCCAACTCAAGAAGGACTGACAACCGGAAACAAAGCAGGTAGTGTGGAGGAGTAATATTTCAATCCTGTCTGCACTCTTTCTTCTCCTTCACCTCCCCTCCTCTCATGTACTGTATATAGAACTGTAATTACAGTGTCTTCTCTTTCTTATTAGCAGATAAGACCCTCATAATGGCTCTCTGGAGAGTCTGTCCAAACTTCATTAACAGGGGTTAAACAGTCCCCCCCCCCTCCTCTCTCTCTCTCTCGCTTTTGCCCTCTACCAACTCCCTCTCTATTTGTCTCTCTCCTTTCTTATTAGCAGTTGCAGGGGAGAAGGAGCCCGCCCGCCAGTGATAAGTGCTGGGAAGCCCTGCGCAGGCAAATGAAAGCTGGACTTGACACAGTTTTGACTCAGACAACGCTGAACAACCATTTGGGGATGGTGTTGCCGTTGTGTGTGCTAATTTTCCCGTTGACTTGAATAGTGTGTGTGGCTGGACGTGTGTGTGTGTCTGTGCGTGCGAGGATCTAATTCCTCTGAGCGGCGTAAGCCCTGAAATCGTGCTCTGATCTTCGGCGGCGTAGCCCGCTCTTTTAATTCCCATTTGTTTGACTTAGCGAGATTAGCCATTAATTACCGGCTGGAGAAATTGAGCACACACAGCCACACACACACACACACACGCACACACACAACCACACACGGAGTGCGCTGTGGTGCTGTTAAATAGAGCTCATTACGCCGGCCCTACCGCACGGGCCAAAGGCATATAGAGCTGAGGCAGCATTGTCTAACAGGACTCGCACACACAGCTGCTGAGGAAACTACTGGACAAAATATGCTGTTCTGGGTGAAATCTGTCAGCTTTTAGCTGAGTAGCTAAACGTCAACCTCCCCGTACGAGAGCGTAGGGGATTAACACCGGAGAGACAAGCTGAGCAAAACCAAGACAGGATGAAGAATATCACAAACACAAGGCACCTGAGCAAGCACAAAGGCAGGTTGGCCAGGGTTTGCACAGAGCCCCTCCAAGCTTTCCAAAACCCTTTACATCACGTTGCGCTTCCTGTCCAAATGAGTCCCCTGACCCCCTGAGAACAGAGCAGACTAGAACGCATTGGCGAAGATCAACTTAAAGCTGCACTAATTCATTTCTTCATCTAAGCATTGTATCAAATTACAGCGCGCCACGTAAAGAGGGGATGCTTGCAGTGACAAACCCACACATAATTATCACCCACTCAGCAATTCCCCTCCGCTCTACAAAACGCGTTTTTAGCGTCATTCAGCTCATTGTTTCGTTTTTCTGGATCACAAACTCATCAGGCCAATTTCCAGGTGTCAGCAAAATAAAAAGGGTTGATAAACCCACTGCGTGTGCTCTACCTGCACATCGCTACAAGCTAGGAACTGGCCGGTGAGCATAGTGGAGCAGCTAAAGCACCAGATAGGTTTCCCCAGGAGTTGAATATTAGGCCCTTACACCTGGCGTTACCTTACGCCTTAGGTGATCTGATCCCAAGTCACATCACTACAGCGGTTTCCAAGCAACCCATCTGCACATTACTAAGACATTCCTTTAGCTCTAAATATGAAACCCAGATTAGTTTATTTATTGGGAACTTAGCTTGTAATAACCTTCATCTTCTCCCGAGATATACCCTTCATTTCAATCCAAAATAAAACATTTCATTCTCTAATGTGACACGTTATCATTCCTTCAGGCTGCAATGAAAATCAAATCAAAAGCAGGGGTGCCGGCTGCACCTCCACCTGTTGACTAACTCTGTTGAAGACTCAAGGTCACTGACAGAAGGCTGTTACAGCGGCTCAGCTTTCATCTCGGGGACAGAAATGATTCTCCACACGTTTTATTCATCAGGCTACTGCCTCACTGTAAAACAGAATGTTCTCATTCAACAACACAAATATGAACAGGCACTTTTGATCACTTGCTGATCGAAGCAGTGGAAGGAGAGCTGAAGATCAGACCTGTACTGTATGTGTCTGCCTCCCTCTAGTGGTCCTCTATGTGCTGTGCATGCAGAGCAGTTCAATATGGACCGTATTTGTAGCACAAATGTCTTGTAATAAAGACAAAATGAAGCACAAACAAAAAGAAAAAAAAGCACGGGGAGCCGAGAGTTATAATTTGTCTTTATTGTTTAAATTCACCAAAATGTTATCTGCATATCTACGTCCAACAGCCTTCATTGTTGTCGTCACTGTGACCTCATCAACGCTCAAGTGACCTAAATGTGACATCATCAGTGCCACCGTGATGCCACAGCATTGTGGCATGGCTCAAACGGCAGAACCCCCCCCCCCCCCCACTGACAGTCAGTCCATCCCGGAGTCTGTCCTCAATAAAAGCATCTGCTCCGTGTAAAGCACAAACATTGCACATCAACTTATAGCATCAAGTCTCGTTAAAATGACTGCTTACAAACCAAAACACACCCACCCCTATCTTTAAAGTGGAGTCAAATAAAATGATAAACATGGAAGTGGACGTGTTGAGTATGATTTCAAATATGATTGCTGCAAGTCTCCAGTGATAATAATGATTTAAAGCACCGATAGCACCGTGTGCGCACAAAATGCTGCACTACTGTCATCTCATACCTTTGCTTTCTTTTCCCCGAAATATCCACATCTAGTATCTATCATGTGTAGGGTTCGATTTAGATTTAGCTTTACTTAAACTGAAAGCCTCTTGTCTGGGCTCCTTCCTACATATGGGCTTCATTTGGCATTTTGTGAAGAGTAAATGTTGTGTTTGTATGTAGACGTAGTCCAAAGTTAATATTTCCTTTGGAATTTCAACATGAAGTCATAGAGGCAGGGCCTAGTGAGGATTTTAGAAATGCTAAAGTCAAGAGTCCCCCAATGCACACTTTTGACTAGACACTTCCTGTACCAATTTCAGTGTCAAAATATATTTTCTGTAAATTTGATCTGCTAACATAACTGTCTAAATGTCCCATGTGTGTCTCCAATGGTAGCTACAGTCCTGTCTGGGTCCAAAATCAGAATTTAGCTGAAAAGGGATATTTAAAACATCTTTACTTTTATGCATTTACAGTTTCAGGCTTAGTTGGAAGGATTTTGAAAATGGTTTGTAGATTTATATAATCTGAAATTTGAATGCTATACAACAGCATTTTTGCAGTGACTTTTCTGCCACGGTTTGGGCTCTTTATAAAAGTGCTCATTGCATGTTAAACTATACTTGCTATCTTATCTTTACATATCTATCTATACCATCTCTCAAAAATGTCCTATCTAATATCCTCTTATTTGGTATAATTTGCCACTTTTAACACAACACTGTATATCTTAGCTGTTTTATGTCCACTTGGTGAAGTTAATATATGGCTATAATCTCCTTTAGTACCATCTAAATGATGAGGAGCCTTACATACAGCGTGCTCACAGATTCCCAGTTCTCCTCAGAAAAAATGAGGGTAAATATAATTTAGACTGTGACATTCTTTGTACTAAAAAAATTGCATTTTTTGTTACTATTATGGCTATATCTGCTTTGTTCAAACATAAAGAATACTACAAATGCAGGGTAAGATCTGCTCGACAAGTGCCTTTTTACTGCATGTCACTCTAAACACGCCATCTGTTTTTTGTAATAAATTCTGTTGTATTTTCTGTTCCGTGTTAGTAATATTATGGAAAAAAAGATGATCCGGATGATGCTGAAATGTGTGCATCCTTCAGAAAGTCGAGGACTTTCAGAAACAGTCTGACCGTCCCTCATCATGAACACAGTGAAACCAAAAGGAAGAAAAATGGCATCAGAACAATGACAGGTGAAGTGTCCCTCCCACAGTACTTGCATAAATCTCTTCTTTAAATCATCTGCTATATACAGTAATACATTTAATCATTACATATATGGCTCATCCGAGCCTGGCAAGTCTCTTGAACAGTATTACACCATAGTCCAGTAACCAAATATTCATCCCTCTTCATCAAGACCAAGATAACCAAAAGTTAAATTTCCTTATACAGTAGAATACAGTAGACACCTTTCAAGTAAAATAACAGTTTTTGTAAGAATACTGGCGTGTTCAGATAATTGTAACAGACCCGAGTCAAACCAGAATTGAAATTAGTTCAAATCCAAGTCATCATATGGTAAATGTTTTCATCTTCAACTTCTGGGAAGAGTCAAACAAACCCGGCAGCGCCTGCGAAGCTACAAAACAGAACTGCATGTGAGGAGGATTTCAATTAGCCTATTTGACCCAGGTCTGCCTAATGGTTAGCAGACAAAAACGCCATAACCAGATGGTCGACAGAACATAGTAACTAATTCTTGTTTTCATTGCTGAATCTGATGAAGAAAAAAAGTAATCCAAGTAATTATTTTTTAAAAAGTACAGAAATGCCATCATAACCACAGACAACTAAGCCGCTGATTTCTGTTTTGAAGAATGTAATTATTATTTTTTTTGCCTTGAAATAAGGTGAGTGACAGGGAAACACTCACTACGTCTTTTTTTTGTACAGTAATCCATTGATAATAATCAATGCACGAAAGTAAAAGACAAAAGCACACAAATATCCAAAAACTGAAATCGAGACAGCTCAAGACGAGAGATTTTTTTTTGTTTTATGGTTTTTCATTTGATTTTTTTTTTCTCACTTAAGTTTAAAATACACATATTAACCAGCTCTAGAAGGTTTACATAGGAATTTGGATTCATCAAAAAAAAAAGCACAGTTTTAAGTCAGTCCAGCTTTCCTGGCTTTATGGTGGACCGTAGGGGCAAGTCCAGGAGGATCCAGTCCGGTCCCGTCCAGTTCAGAATAGGAGTAGACTACTGGCCATAGCTGGGGCACAACCGTACTGATAACGCAGCGTTGTGTGCCATGGTGTACCGGGCAGCTGGCAGTTACTGTACAACGATTGCTGGGGCAGAGAACTAGTACTAGAAGGTCGCCCACGTCACACTGCATGCGACGCTGTACTGTACTCACCCTGTTCATGCACACTTCACCTGTGTGTTACGCAGGGAGGCACAGTACAGCGCCACGCAGCTTAGCTCAGTTCGGTTCAGCAGTGTGAGGGGCCTCTTGCTGTACAGTGGTGGTCGGCACAGAGGAGCCAGTCCACAAAGAGATAGTGACGAGGGGCCCAGAGGCTCAGGGAGCAGAGGGGACACAGAAAGAGAGAGAAGTATGGCTGAACAAGGAGACTGAAGCAGAGCTTTGCCCAGGTGACGGGGATTATGGGGCAGAGGAGCTCTGGAGGATGAGAAACGCTTTGAGCTGCAGATGAGGTGGGCTGACAGAGGATAGACCAAGGCCGGGCCAGTGGAGAGGGGGGGAGCTGAGAAAAAGGTGGGGGCAGAGGGGGGGGGGGGGGGGTGCACCGGTGATGAATGAATAAGACAGGAGGCCGGGAAGGAAGTGAAGGAGGGGTGAAAAAGCTCTAGAGTTTTCAGTGAGAGGGAGGTCGTCTGCCCATCCAAAGAGACACCTGGAGAAAAACACAGTGAGCTGCCGTTGCATTACAGATAGAGGTAGAAGTTTCACTCATCAGCTACTATTTGTGATTATTTCTGTGTCCTTTCAGTATAAATTATGATTATTATTGAGTAATTCATTCATTCATTTATTTGTCATTTATATTTAATGATTTATTTTTATTTCTTTCTTTTTGTCCTTTTCATCTATTTTATCTTGTTTTTAGCCTATTTCAAAATGTATTTTATTACATTTTCATCTCTTATTTTCTCAGGTTCTCTTGGTTTCATATCCTTAAAGATTTTTTAATTTGTTTGTTTCTGTTGTTTTTATGGCCTGCACATGTTCTGTCTTATTATCTTATCATCTGTGAAGCACTTTGAACTGCACTTACCTATACAAATAAAGTTTGATCTGATTTTGAGTTGCGTGTGTTTACATGAGAACAAGTCAAACACGGACTCGCTCATAAACCTTTTATTATTGTAGAGACATTGTAGATTGTATGCATATAGAAATATTTTTATAAGTACATAATTCTGCGTATGTGCTATGATATATACTGTACGTGTTTATTTGTCACATTCTGTGTATGGAGAAGATTTCCCACCAAACATCCAGCCTGAAACCTGAAACCTGAAATGCTGATCATACGCTAACATCTTTGAAATATCATTAAAAATGGTCTCATGTTATCAGATCTTTCACCAAACGTACTCAGCATCCGCTGTCTTGAGGTATAAATGTGTGTACTATAAGATGCAATGTAATATAGTGTTGTGTATAGTGTGTATAGTGTGTATAGTGTATGACCCACCAAGCTATCGGCTGTTTCCACTCAGTGTCACAGGCAGACGACCTCAGCAGATGGTTTCAAGATGACGTGAGTTCTGCAGGGAGAAGAGAAGAACTGCTTCACACACTGAAAAAATAAATACTGTTACAGGAGTGTTTGCAGCTTGTCATGTATTCAGCTACATTATACAGGAGCTGTGTGTGTCTCACCGGTGTGTCGTTCCACTGCCGCGGCAGGTCTTCCGGCTCGGGCGGGTAGGACATCCAGGACGGGCTACGGTACGAGGATGGCGGTGACATGACAAAGTAGTCTGAGTAACCCGGGCGGTTGGCTGATATAGCGTAGACTGCTGTTATTGGGTTTCCTGTGAGATGTAAAGATGGATTTAGCCAATGAATGAGCTTCACTTATCATAGCTACTGTCTGAATTTCAACACCCCCCCCCACCCCCCCCCCACCCCCACTCTGTCATACCTGAGTAGGTGGTGATGGACTGGTCGACAGTGACAGCAGGGAATGGGGTCCTGGACAGCGGCAGGTACGGGGCGCCGTTGTGCTGCTGGGCCTGCAGGTCTGAGGCCTCTGACACACGAGGCTTCAGACTAACATCAGGGGTAGAACTGTCAGTGGAGAGGAGGGTCAGATGTTAACCTGATATACAGTAACCACACACATATTAAACAGTTTAGCATGCTGTTCACAGCAGCACAACACTAAAGCTCCACGTAGAAGAGAGGAGGGCAGCTGGGGTGGGGCAGGTGCAGATCTGTTACACTCAGATCATTTTTTAAATTTTCGAGTGAGGAGATAAATTGTGTTCATTCTTAGGTTTCCACTGCACTGAGAAGAATGGCAGATTTTCTTGCTTACACTAAATTGTAAAGAGTTTGAAATGTCTAACAAATGTGGATAGTTTGCGTGTAAGGCAGGTGCAGTTTAGGCTGAAGCTCTTACAGCAGCTGAGGGCCACCTGAGGTTGAAGCATCGAAAGGGTAAAGTGTAATCGCTAAAAGCATCCGAGTTTCAAGTTTAAGCCCTGAAAGCAGTTGTCAGTTTGTATGTAAGCGGGTGAAAGCAGGTGAGCTGCTAGCTGAAGAGAAAGAGATTGAAAGCAGCTGAGCCATCAATTAAAGAGGAAGCACTGAAAACAGTCAAACTATCAGTTGAAGAGTTAGAGCTGCTTCCGTCCTACTGCTTGTACTGTTTGTACTGCTTGTACTGCTTGTACTGTTTTGTACTGTTTGCCCCGTGTTTAGTGTCCGTGTTCCTGTTTTGCCCCAGTGGATGTTCCTCGTGCTTTTGCCTTCAGACTTGTCTTCCTGCCTGCCTGTCCACCTGCATTACCGGCATGTAAACTTGATTTCTACAAATGAATCGTTGAACAGCTCCAGTCTGCCTGTGCTGTCTGCGTTTGGGTCCTTTCCCTGCTGCGTAGGATACTAATGCCAGTTAAAGAAATACAATATTACATGACATGTTTTTCCACAAGACAAATATAGAAAAGACAAATATGTTCATTTGTTGTTGTCATATGGCAATGCACAATTACATTTGTATGAATTGTTTTATCATTAGGGTAAAGGGTAAAAAAATAAATGCTGCACAGGCAAAAATCTTTTCAAGGCCAAACACACATAAAGTGCTGATGCCAAAACATGAATATTTTAATTTGCTTCCATTGAAAAAAATAATAATTAAGAGAGATTTAGCACTTCCATTCTTTATTGTTTTACATTTTTTTTAACTAAGTCAAATTTCTAAGAATTTGGAAAAGGGGCCGTTAGCTACACAAGTTTACATTCTACAACTACTAGAAAAACCACAGCAGGTATTTGATATGCTGATTCCAGTATATTTAGACTCCATATAATTTGCCCACTTTTATGCCGACAAAAATAAATAAAGGATTCAGCATTTCCCCACCAGAATTATTTCCTGCATGTGCAACTAGACCTTCATGTTGGGGGGAAAAAATGACAGGAAATATAACTGAATAGTTGGCCCGATAAAGACAATGTGAAAATCCAAACAATTAAAACATTTCTGAGGCCATCTGAAAAATGTGTTCAGCGTTCCAGAGATTTGTTATTGATTCCTGTACAGAGCACAATTTTCCATTTCACTGTGACAGGTTTTGGTCATTATCCTTTTCCACCTCTTCTACATAGCAGCACGTTCCTCTACACTGTAAAACATACAAACCACTCTACATGTGACACTGCAGGATCAGACTGGAGGACAGCTGACGTCACTGCCAGGACCACAATACACTGTGCACATTAATGACTTGCAGTGCATAGTAAAGAGGAATTAATATGCTGCACGCTTCCTCCCTGAGGGCACAGAGGAACTGATGTATGACGAGCTGACTGATTAATTTTGAAACATTTGTTTCTGGTTAAAGAGCAAGAATAATGGTCACCCAGCCGTAGTTCTGATTCAAAATTAAATTAGTGGTAATTAAAGAACTGTAAAACCGAAAGAGCTGTCTCTGTCATGCGAAATGTCAACACCCGGCATCCTGTATCATAAGTGATTTCCTAAATATCTAAATTATACAGATGTGGTTGCAGTACATCGCCGCAGGAACATGTTTCTTTTTAAATGCTGTTTACTCAGTTTGTCCACTAGATGGCGAACATGTCCCTCCACGCAGTCCACAACAGTCAATCACTCTCTGCAGTACTAAAGTGCCCAGCAACACCATGTACACAGCAGCAGCATTTAAATGGAGTAACTAACATGTGGGCCTGAGAGAGAGAAGTGAGGGGCACACAGATGGTGGATGTGGAGGGCGTCGCTTTATTTCCACTCTAAGAATTCATGTATTTATCGGATACAATGATTTTGATTGGCGGAGAATTTTTTTTTTTAAATGCAATATGTGAACATTTCCTTTATGTTTGATCACTGAATATAATTATGGGCCACGTGCTCAATGCAGTTGATGTTTCACTACATGAGCTAGAGCACTTACTTCAGTCTATATCTTGTCTTTTACAGAAGGTACAGAGGTTATTGTTATTTTTATTCATTTAGATTTTTTTTTTCCCCCTTTTCATTCAAGTGCCTGTAGTTGCCTATATTTGTGTGAGTGTGTGTGGTACCGTCGAAGCGAGGTCCCAGGTGGTGGTCCTGGCCTGGAGGGGATCAGTGGTGGGGGAGACCCGATGCTCATGTCAGGAAGCTGGGTGAACCGGAAACCCTGCAGAAGCCACACGTTTAATTGAAACACCTAACCAGCATCTGGCTACAGTACGAGTACAAAATGTAGAATACAGCGTTATGCCATATTCAGAGCACAAGTGGAAGGAACAACAAACTAATCTTGACAAATAAAGAGGACTAGAAAATCAGATGGATGTCTGATCAGAGCTGCTCAATCCTCAGTCTGTTTAATCTCTGCAAAGCTTCTCCCTTGCTGATCAGCTGTTGGCAGTGCACACAGTGACAGCACTAACGGCAGCTTTTCTGCATGTCCAACCTCCCTGTGCAAACATTTTAAAGGATCTAATGAGTGTTAAACATTTAAGGATGTTGGTTTTATGAAATGTTTTTTTTGTAGGTTACATGTATAATGTAAAAGGCGAGAGGTGAACCCACAGAACATCATTATCCAGCTCCGCAGCTCTCCTCAGCTCTGCGGAGTGCTTTAGTACCTTTTAGCTCATCTTCTTTGGCTTTTCGGCCCACAACTATTTTGGTTTTGGTTCACTCTCTCAGCTCTCAGTAGCGCTGTTTTCAGCAAAAAAAGCTCTTAAAAACCCCACTGTATACTCCCCAGCACCAAACAGGAGCCACAGTTAACGTAGTGGAGCATTTAGCAGCTAAAGTTACAAACATTCTTTTCTCAGGAGTTGGTGGAGAACAAAACAGATCTTAAGATCTGAATGTTTTTGAGTAGTTTTTCAATGCTGCGAGCACCACATATGAAGTTCCATTCACCTCCATTGTATTGCAGTGGAAACAGAAATTTGTAAAACAGATATCTCAAAACCTGGACTAATAAAACCCAAACTATATGCATGGCTAGATACCACTATTAGAAAGTCAGAAAATATGGGTTTTATTTGCAATTTGAATGAATCAACCCTTAAACTTCCTGCTAGTGCTTACCGGTTTAGGGAGGCTACACTGGTGCATGTCCTCGTAGCCTGTGCTCCTCTGCCTGCCTCCACAGGGATGGTTCATGGTCCCCGGGGCGCTGGTCACCCCGTCACTGTAGTGGCTGGTGTGGGACGGGTTGTAGGCCCTGTGGGCATGGTGGTGGTGATGGTGGTGGCTGCTGATGAGCGAGAGGAATGTTAACAGAAGAAGAAAAGGTTGAGTCGACAGATACACACCTACTCTATTTAGTTTTCCAGTTTTTCCTCCAGTGCACTATACAGACATGTTCAGAAGAATCTACTCGACTTTGTGAAAAACAGCTTGGAGTGGGATGTACGCTCTTCAAATCGTGTATCAGGGCACCGCTCTCTTTCATTTCCTACACAATGCTGTAAATCATGCAGATGTGCTAAGAAATAAGTGTGAAAAATATAAATTTACTTGGTTGGCGGAGAGGGGGGGTCATGGTCCGGAGGTGCCAGGCTGAAGGCGTTGCCTAGCAACATATGCATCTGCGTGCGGACCTCGTCAATGGATGGCTGGGAGCTGAGTGTGGAGGAGTCGGAGCCGCGGTGAGCTTTCACCCCCAAGCTGCCGTTCCCGGTGCCAGTAGATCCACCTCCGTAACCCAGAGAGCTCATCAGGCGGTCCACATTGGTCTCCTCAAATGGCTCTGGTTCGCCCTACAGAGCACACAGTCGAGTCAGCAGGACAGGGGTGCATTCATCAACTTAGGTGTTCCCGATACAAGTAACCCCTCTGCCCACCTACTGTATGAACCGGTTTCCTAAGAAACAAATGCTGGGGAATATACATGAATGGATATACAGAAATACTTTGGAATCAATTCATGGAGGAGCTGAAAAAAGGCAAAACTCACAAAAGTAAGTGATTCCATATGGCCAGGAGCAGAGGGCCATAGAAAATGCATCACAGGCACTTAGTAAGTTTTAAGTAAGGCAGTCTAGTCATCAGACCTGTACCCTCTACGGAGCAGGTTCTCCTGCATTATGACTGCATCAGCACATTAGTTACAATAACATTAAAATACACTCAGTTCCCAGTTTATTAGGTGTTGATTCAACTCAATGATCATCTTGGAGAATGTAGTTTGTGCTGCTGTTGAACAGAATTGCATTATAGAGGGAGGTGTTTGAGTTATTTATCCCACATTCATTGATATAAACGGGCTGGATAAAAATAACAGCACCACAAACTACACCCTCCAGAATGTCCACATACGTAGCTGAAACAATACCTCTCTATAAGAGTTTCAACAAAAACTGAGCATTATTACCTTCATGAAGGTAGGATTTAGTGCAGGACTGTTGTATTACACCCATTTTTATAGACTTGCTTTCATGTGATGTCGTCTTTTTATTGTCTTTTTATCGCTTTTATTGGTTTTAATTATTTTTATTTTTGTATTTATTAATCATTTATCTTTATCTTGCTTTTGTTTTGCTTTAATTTATTTATCTTTTACTGCTTTCTGTTTTATTGCTGTCTGTCAAAGCACTTTAAACTCTGTTTTTAAAAGGTGCTATATAAATAGTTATTATTATCATTATTATTATTATTATGAGTGAGTTAGCACACCCTCTTGGAGGTCTATTTAAGCTGCAAACATTTCCCATCTCTCCCTCTTCCTGTCAATGCCACTGCTGCCCTGCATCAGTATTGCCCCATGTTCAGCCCCACCACCACCCCAGCATCCATCTGCAGGCTCCAGCTATGGGGGTTTAAGGTATTTGCTCATCACTCCCCAATATCTCTATGTTAACATATATATAGGAGTGATGAGGTCGAAGCCTTTAACTATGTTCTACTGCTATAATAAACATTTCAAACGGGAGTTGTCTTACTGAAATAAACAAAACATATTTTTGTCTGACATACTCCATCAACACCACCTGTAATGTTAAGATTTTTTAAACTGGATTTAATTCAACAGCATCAATTATACAGAAGTTGATATTGTTACAAAGGTTCTTCATACAAGACATAGTAATTAATCTATTAGGCTAGATCTTTTTTTGTCAGTGGGTTTGGTCAAGATCTATTATTCATCCATCCATTATTTATATTATATTATTTAGAGGGCGGCGGGGTCCCAGCTGACATTGGGCGAGAGGTGGGGCACACCCTGGACAGGTCACCAGTCAATCATGGGGCTGACAAATAGAGACGGATAACCATAAACGCCACAGGGCAGTTTAAGAGTCGTCAGCTAAACTAACCTGCACGTCTTTGCAGGCGCCTGAAGAGAACCCACGCAGGCACGGGGGGAGAACATGCAAACTCCACACACAAACCGCTTTGAACCCAGAACCTGTGAGAACCTTGCTGTGAGGCGACAGTGCTAACCGCTGCACCACAACTGACTTGAATCACAACAGACTTGAGTACCAAAAACTTCAGTAACTACTTTTGTCTGTTTTTAATTAAATCTTGCATGGATTAATTACTTTGGATAGCAGAATGGTGTAATGAGATAACACAGTCTGATCATATCATCACAACAGGATTCCACTAAAAGCTGATCAACGATATTATCAAAAATTATTACCCAGCTCTAACACATTGCACACAGACACACATACAAAACAGCACACACACACACAAACATGAAGCAGGCAGCCATGCAGCTACAGCCCCAAACCAACAGAAATAAACAGTATACACCGATCAGCCATAACATTATGACAGCATGGTCCCCATATGCAACAAACTGCAATGCTCTGTGTGTTCTGACACCTTTCTATCAGAACCAGCATTCACTTTTTGAGTGGTTTGAACGACAGAAGCTTTTCTGTTGGATCGGACCACACGGGCCTGTCGCTGGTTCACTGGTTGTCCTTCCTTGGACCACTGTTGGTAGGTACTGGTGCCCATTTTTCCTGCTTCAACACATCAACTTGGAGGACAAATGTTCACTTGCTGCCTAATATACCCCCCCACTAACAGGTGCCATGGTAACCAGATAATCAGCGTTCTTAACGTCACCTGTCAGTGCTCATAAAGTTATGGCTGATCGGTGGGTTGCACAGAGAAGTAATTCCAAAGCATGAAAACTAAAGTGCTAAGATATATTACCTGCTGTATGAATACACACACACACACACAGTTCTCCTTGTGCCGTTTCAAATAGTTTGGTGCATCCAAGGCTATTAATCTCTATCGAGTCTCCCATCTGAATCCACGAATAGGCTATAATCATATTCAGAGTCATTGACATTCAGCTGCGTAGCACAGTCGCTGCTGTTACTGTGGTGCAGCAGAGAAGCAGCATAAAGCGATTGAACGCACACTCTGTCCCCATTTTATCTCCTTCTCTCTCACGCTTTCTTCCTTTCTCCAGCTTCTGCTCTCGTTAAAATGAAGGAATCACTTTCGCTCTAATGTCACCAATGTCATTTCCTCCCTCTCTGTCGCACTTCCTCTGTCTTTACCTCTCTTGTTTGGCGCAGGCTTATAAAGTTCATCCAAAGGTGATTCGTTAATCCTCTAGGCGTGAGCTCAGAGCATCAGAGTGAGCGTAGAAGGAGGGAAGGGAAGGAATCAAGTTATAAATGCTCTCAGAAGATTATTTTATTAGTTTGACAAAGTGGCAGAGCTTTACTTTGCCACGACCATCATGTGACCTATTTAGAAGAAGGATCCATCCACAGTTTCACCATCACTATATATGACTCAGCTGGTCAGAGGTCGGACCTGAGCTGCTATATTACTGTTACCTTTACAGGATCCAGCTTCGCAATTCTTCAAAGCTTTGCATGGTCTTCGTCGCTGGGGATTTTTCTGAATATCTCCTACAGTAAATCTCTCACATCCTCTTCTTACGCTCCCTCTGCCCCGATTAAACTTAAAGGGTTATAGAGGTCTTCGCTTCAAATCACTACCATTTTTTAAAACTCTTTTTAAATCCAATTTTTATTCGCCACCCTTTTCCTGCATCTCACATGTCCTTCTGCGCACCACGTAGCTAATGTTCCGGCTCGGTGTTTTAAAATACAACACAGAACATTGACTCAGCTTTCATCAGAGGGGCCGTGACTTGTCCGGTTACTCACATCATAGCCGTTGTTCCGGATGCCCCTCCTGGATCGTTCTCTCAGCACCAGCAGGTCCATCTCGGTCTCCACTGGGCTCGGGCTGCTCAGAGACTGCCGGCTCCAGTAGCTGGGCTCCCGTGGGTGGGAGTACCTGATTGGACAGGTGTCAGAAAAAAACACTGTAGCTATGTCTGGTGACACTAATGTTGGAAGCAGAACTTTGAAAGGAAACATTTGTTTTACCCAAGTAAACTGCTCTGGCAGTGTACATAGGACATAAAGCCTCCATTGCATTTTTGTTTTTTTTTTAAAAGCAGGTTTTTATTGTTTCTGTCAATGATGAAAAATTAAAAAAAAAGTCAAGACCTTCAAACTCACATCCTCTGAATTTTGGGGGAGAATTTGGAGGTTTTAGAGAGTGAGGGGAGCTCACATGTAAGGTTTTTAGGGAGGTGGGGTTACACTGACAGTAGATGTACAGAAGACCTGTTGACACAATAGTGAATGCATTTTACAATTAAAGTGAGAATCAGTGAGTTTAATGATAGTGTTTAGATAGTTAAAGTTTAGATAGTGTTAAGAGTTAAATCCAAGGTTGAGGTCTAAAAATGAAGTTTAGGAAAGTTAAAATCTAAAACTGGGATCAGCTGTATGTGTATGGTGCATCTGTTCCTGTGCATTTGGAGTCAACTGTCACTATTTATTATCACTATTACCACATTTACCCTTAGTTTAATCTATTTTGGAAACAAATTCTGACCAAATTATATAAATCATGAATCAGAATTTACAAGAAAGAAGCCAAACCTTTCTGAGCTGATAGCAAATAATACATTTCATCTACAGCATAACCAACACTTTGTGTAGAACCAAAAAGCCAAACATACTGTATAACGCATGTGGGCCATTCGAGGTTTTCATTTAAATATTTTTATTTTATTTTACGATCCTGACCCCCATTATTATTGAAAAAAAACATTGTTGTTTTTTTTAACATTGTGTCACATGATAAAAATGGAGAGTGAGCCAAAGCAGGAAATAATTTAGGCAAACTCAGATTAAAAAAAACAAAAAACCCTTGGTGCTGCTTAATGCTGTGAAGCTTCTGAAACTTTGAATCCCACACATCACTTGTCAATCAAACTGCCACTTACTGTGCCATCTGTGGATTTTCTGTTGCTGAAGTTTTAAATTTCAGACGACAAATACGTGCTTCATGAGCATGCTAAATCAGTTAGTAACAAAGAGAAACAAAACTTATCTGTATGAACTGTAATATATTCATGTGTTGGCCAAAAATCACCCCTCACTACTCACTTTCTCCTTATGTGTTGCTTAGCAACTATGTTCTACAGCTACACATCTACAGTAGATCTATAATTCTTGGTGGAAAAATACAATTCATTTAGCATTTAATTATTACTTATTAAACCAAATAAAATCACATATTCATAAAACTATTTGATAAAAGAAAGATCCATTCTTTGCCAATTAGTTGTAAAGCACTTAGTTTAATAGTTTACTGCTTAAATAATGATGAAATGAATGGAACAAAAATAGAAAAATTTAATTTGCTTGATTAATGAAATAGGACGATTTTACATAACTGTCATAACATTTGGTGGGATTGTGTCCCATGGCAGCCAACAATAAAACAGTTAATCCCAATGAAGCCGGTGATTAAAGGGACATTTTTATGTTTTCAATGATGGCTTGCATTTAAATATACGGATTAAATAATTCCTAATTTTTCTGGTGTCGCTGAAACCCCGACAACGTCTACTCCATACCTCTTGTGACATCCAGCGAAGGAGGCCCTCTTCTCCTCAGCGGTCATTGGCTCCTTGACCCCGTTGTCATGCCGACTGTGCCTGGCGTCACGGTGGCTATAACCATGGCTGCCGGTCTCGGACAGAGAGAACTCGCCGTAGCCCTTCCTTCGGGCCTTCTGGCGTAGTTTGTTCCTGTAGTGCTCGATGTCCGATTTCTGCTTCAACCCACTATGGTTTGCCTGCAGACAATCCATTCAAGTATTGAATTCAAGTATTTACATATTTTGCTGGCGTTCCCGTTGATTAAATTTTTTCTGATGAACTGTTTAATTTGTTCAAATTTAGTTTTGTCCTTTCTTTCCAGTGCTAAAACAGATCAATGTGCTTTATAACAACCATTGATGGGATGAGGGAGTTGGGGAAGGAAAAGAGTGAAAGGTGACAGGCTCGGTGGGAGGAAAGTGACAAAAGGGGGGACAGATTAGAGCAGGAGGGGAGGCAAAGTGTCTGTAACAACGGTTAAATTCAGCATCAGTGCGGTGCGTCTCAGAGGAGATGTTACAGCACAGGAAGAGCAAGATAACAGAGGACGTAACGTAAGAAAGCATCAAGAGCTCCAAACATTATCACGTACACAGCTACCAAATGCTGTTGTACTGTATATATCTGTGTGACTCATGATGATGATTTTCTAGTTTTTGCCCTGTACCGTCTATACTGCAGACTCACCTTACAGCGGCGCACCATTAAGCCTTGAGGGTGTGTGTGTGTGTGTGTGTGTGTGTGTGTGTGTGTGTGTGTGTGCGCGCAGACTCACCTCCCCGTTGAGGACCACTGAGTCTTGGCTGTGGGATGAGGAGGAAGGGTACGAGTAGGTTGGCTGGGCTGTCATGGGTTTAATGGTGATGAGACGCAGAGAGCCTGAGTGGTCTTCATACGGGTCTGGGAAGAGGAGGAAGACAAACAGGTTGGCAAGAGTCGGACAGAGGCGGTCCTTCCAGGAAGCTGTGACGGTACAATCATATTGTAACGTTGCGGGCTAGCTAGGTGGATGGAGGAAGGACGACGAGAAGGCGATGTGTCCGACTTATTTCCTTGAGGCATCAACAGCTAATCCGAGGTTGAGGTGTCCCCGGTAAAAAACGACAACACAGGGTGGCTCTCTGAGCTTGTCCTTCTTGTTAGTTAACTTATAATTATCCATTAACGTGCCCTGCCACTCTCTCCCTCAGTCTCTGTCCTCTGACACGTAAAGTAGCAATTTACACACATAACTGTTACACTATGAATTATCCAGCCAATTCCCAAAAAGATGGACAACATAGCCATTTTGTTCAATCTCCTCAGTACAATTGTCAGATTGGGGGAAAAAAGCTTGCAAATATAGCCAATAATCGTAGTTTCTGACTGTAAATTGATTTAATTTCACCATCTCTGTGTCCAAGAAGCATTTTGGCCCTAGTGTCCTCACCCTTTGTTCAAGTTTTAAAAAAGGTTTTAAAGTGTAACTCCAGGTGCAGGGAATTTGGGGAAATATACACAATCGCTTTCTTCTTGAGAGTTAGATGAAGATGACGTCTGTACGCTCAACATGAAGTTAAAGTCAGCAGATGCTTGGCTTAGCATAAAGACGGGCAATGGGAGGAAGCGGCTACCGCTAAAGCAGGCTATCGTTTCATAGCTTGTTTGTTTCATTGCCACAAAAAAGGTGCAAGAAAAACATGTTGGGGTTTTTTACGTGGAGTTATGTGCAGCGCCAGCTAGCGGTTTCCAGTCTTCATGCTAAGCTAAGCTGACAGGAGCCTCATATTGAATGGACAGACATGCGAGTGGTATTTCTCCTCACATCTACCTCTCGGCGAGACACCAGACAAGCTTATTTGCAAATATGTCAAACTATTCCTGACTGTGAGAGCTTCTCCTGCTGCAGTTTATCTTCCTCCCTTGTTTCCACTCTTGTTTGACACTACCGAATATGTCAGTGACTATTTTGCTTTACCAAATTTTAGAAAAGTAGTTGCTGTATTTTTGTCTGGCTGCAAATTGAGTTTTAAATTGGGCTCATCGACAGCTGGCATAGCTTGCCTTGTGACTCGGTTTGTAGAATGTGTATAGATACATTCACCATGGGAGGCGTCTGACTCCCGTTATTAAATGAAAAAAGAGTTTTGAGGAAAAACATGTTGATGTTTTTGAAGTGAGGTATTGAAGTATCGCAGCAGAGGTATTAAATTGGGAAGCAGCCAAACACGTTGACACTACATGCCTGCTGATAAATGAAAAATGTGCAGAAAAGTTAGCAAAAATAAGAACCCAACAATCTATTGGGATTGCCGAGAGAGTGTGCATGTACAGTAGGAGTCCGTGTGAGAGAAACGTATGTATCTGTATCAGGGTCCTCATGAAAGTCGGCTTTTCGGCTTTCTTCCTGGCGTTGTGTCTTGTTGTTTCGATGCTCACTCTGGCCTTGCTGTGCTTTCACGCACTCCAAAGTAATGACATTTGTCCAATATGTCTCTAATGTAAGAGCTACCTGTTGCCACGGCAACCCTACAAATTTAGATTAGAGCAGTACACTCCAAAACATCAGCTGTGTGTGTGTGTGTGTGTGTGAGCAGCAGATGGACAGTGTTGTGTTGTACTGGGTCCACTGTGACTCACTGCCTGACTGACATCATATGGCAGACTGCTTCGTTGTGTGGCTACAACAGTCTGCCATTAACTCAGCTCCAAACCCACGCTGTCACCATTCATCCTGGCTGCAGTTCAGCCGGCTTTATTTGCTGCTGTTCCTGCACCGCCCATCAGAGAGTGACAGTTAAGGTCAGGACAGGTGGCGTCGCGAGCGGCCGGGGCTGTGAGCCAGGTTGGAAACCGCAACACCGAATGTAAATAATGTGCGCTAATCTGAACGTTGGCGGCTGCCGTAAGGCCGGTTTTTACCACCGTCACAACAGATGCTGAACATTGGCCAGTTGTTGTAATCAAATGCGTAAAGTGTTTTCCCGAGATGACTGAGCGGTGTTGGAACAGAGGACTCTGAACATGCAGCTTTATTTGGTTGCTACAAAATACATGTTTGCATTACTGGAATAAAATAACTTCATCCTGCACCAACTGTTACTAAGAGCAGTGTGGAGATAAACATTGTGACCCAATTGACAATCTGCTTGTTGACAAGTACTTTGCTCTGACTTTTTATTGCTTTATGTCTGCAACCATCTACTTCTTGCTCATGCTGTAAGTATGGAGATGAGTGTTTTAGCCTCACTAGCACGTGGGCTATGGGGAGGGCAAAGTCAGTCTGTTTTTTTTTGTTTTTTTTTTAATAAAAGGTTAGTTAAAGGGAAACTCCAATATTTTTAAACCTGGGCCCTATTTATTTTTTTTATGTTTTACAAGTTGTGGGGATAAAATAACTAATAGTTACCAAAAGATTTGGAATTGGTCCAGTAGACCGGCTCCGCCAGCAGCCGCAAATTGGCAGAAAGAAATCCTTTGTGTAGGAATTATTGGGTCTCTGTAAATGAATGCTCTATATGAAAGAATGACCTGAGAAAACTTTGCTATGATATGGCGCTATATAAATAAAACTGAACTGAACTTTATGGCAATTGCACACGTCTAAGTCCGCCCACTAAAAGTGCTCATTATTGCCTACTGACAGTCTCAGACTGTTATTCCAAGTGTCTGACAACATTATGGAAAGGATCCCTAAGAGACAGACCGTTTGTTAAAGACTGAGATCCTTTTTGATTAACCAGAAACAGAAAGTCTCGCTCTGAAATCTCGTGAGGGTGAGTTGCTGCAGGAAAGACGAATGGATCTTTCTCATTAACAAATGGTCAGTAGGGATTCTTTCCGAAGTGTTGTCAGACACTTCAAATTCTCGTGTCTGTGACATATTGTACAGATGTAGACATTGAAGCTATAGTGAAAGCTGTGAATGTTGCCGGTTCGATGTCAATATGACTCTCAACAGGTCATTTTCACCGTCTAGTTTTGCTAAGAAAATCGGCTGCTCTAACCTGTTAACATGGGCGGCGAAATGAAAAGCGGGAGGTTTTGGTGATGCACATGTGCTGCTCAGGTAGCCGGCGTGTCCCGGGCTTGAGACCTGCACACTATAGCAGGGATGTTTTTAAATGCACCATGAGAGAAACCAACAGTGTCCATTCTTTCATCTTCTGATTTTGCTGCAGCATCTGTGACGGACTAACGACATGTAACGTTTATCGGCTGCTGTCACCAACACACAAACTATACACTGATCATGAATAATCTTACAAATATGGGGGGGAAAAAGGCATCTTCAAACAGCTAAATGTGTTTCCTCCTCACAGTATAGCAGCCGCCTCGATCAGCAAGCGCTGCAAATATAAAGAAATGAAACACAGAGCACAGTTGAAGTGCTGCTATGATTAAAGACACTTACAATGTATCAAAGATGCTGGCTGAGATAGATAATATCCTTACAGAGGTTATTGTAAACACATTTATTTACATTTGTCTCTCTCTATGTGTCGTTTGTATTGAGCAACAAGCAGCTTCCATAAACACTCCCTTACACCGTGCATCGGGGCGATTCTTCTCATCATCACCTTCCTCGTGCCTGGTTTGGACTGCTTGCTGCGTACACTAGGTCAAAGTGTAGAGATAATAATGTCTGATCAGTCTTCTCTCGTGACAGGGCAAACATACTGTATTTTCCCCAGCTGACAAGCGCAATAAGCTGTTAGTTAACAGTTACCATATTAACCTTTAGCTGCAACGTCACAATCTATTCCGCTGCCTTCATGTGACTTTGTATAAAACCCCCGTGCCTCTCTGAAGGGTACATCTGTGCTTCTGGTTTACTGGATTTACACTCTTGTTAATCTATCATTTTCTTGAACAGAGCTCCAGTGTGCTCCAATCTGTTTTTCTTCCGTCTCTTTTTTTTTTTTTTTTTTAAAGCAGTACTTCTGTCCATCTCCAGTTCTCTAAACAGTAGTAAGAAAATGAAACGATTACTCATCCTCCCCTCCGGGTATTCATTCAGTCGCTTGCTTGCTTAAACACTATAAATCACACAAATTACTGTGAACATTGGTTAGCTGATGCAAAAGAAATTGAAAATCACAGCATCCCAGAATGTCACTGAACAGTGATCAGAGCAATGTTTACGCAGCCACTTGTGAGCGTGCGGAGCTGGAAAACAATCTGCCCAGTAAGTCACATCGAAGATGCAGTACATTTCCTGCCACCACTGACAACAGGTACTGCAGGTAAAAAGCACGTGTAGCTTGTAATCCTGTGTCTTGAATAGGAATCTTTATCAAAGTTTTGAAAAGGATTATACAAAGCATATTCACTGGACACCGGAGCGCGAGCTGTGCAGATGAATAATTATCCAAGCAACGGCAACAGCAGCTCTTTCTGATGATCAACTTATCAAACCCCTCTGACTTTTCAAGTACGGACACTTTACACAGAAGACATTTCGACTTATCAAAGCAGGAAAAGCACAGTTAATATTAATGAGTTAATAGCATTAATGATGGCTTCATTCCGTTGAGTTGAGCCAGTTCCAGGGCTCCGATGTTGTGCATGCTCACTCACTGACGTGGCTTACTGGGACACTTAATGGGATTGTTAATGTTATTTATGCCTGTGCTTTTCCTGCTTGGACAAGTCAAAATGTCTGCCGTGAAAAGGCTCCCAAAAATACCACTTCCTAAGAAAAAAAAAACAAAGTCTGTAAATTTGATTAACTTAAATGATGTGCACTGAACATGCAGAGGCACTGAGAACATAAGCATTAAAGTAGTTAACCGTACAGTAGCGAAACAACTGCATTGAAAGTGCCACGTCCATCGGCATCACCGATGGGTGCGCTCTGTTGCTCCTGTGACCACGTGCCACTGTGTGCTGACACACCACGGTGCACAAATCACATCGCTGCAGCAATGTTAAACTGGAGGATAAACACCAGCCGGAACACGCAACCTGGCAACCCACATTTTGCTCTCATCGATAAATCGGTGAAAGATCGATGAAACGTTAACAAAGCCAGCAGTTACACTTTATAAGCCCTTTATAAAGAGTATTTTATGAAAAAAGTGATATCCCTTCACTATGACTAACTTTTTTGATTATAGTTCTGTCAACACCTGGTGGTGTTTGTTTCATATTCAAGTAGAGTCATATCTGCTGTTTTTTGTTTTTAAGTTGGTTGGGATGGAAATATGATTCTGTATATACGTCTGACTAGATGGACATAATTGCTAATATACCTAAAGCCTCACTAAAGAAAGATCCCTTTACTTAAAATTACAGTGCTCATTTGTTGTTAATAGCTACACAGGGTATCGGTGTCTTTTCACCCCGGATAAGGATCCCTCTGAGTTTCACAGGTTCAACGATTAGTCATTTTTCTAATGCATAAACCATATGCTGTGGGTTGTATGGATTTGATAAACACCTAATGTGACAGTATGCTGACAGCATTCTGTCACAACTCTTTCCACCCACTTTCCTCTGGTATTCTACACAAAGGCAACTTGATGCAGTGCTGAAGGCTCACACACTGCCAGCCGCTGGCTTTTATCTCTATACAGCATATTTTCAGCTTTGCATCCTGGAATGAGGTACGCCAACTGAAAACACTTGAAATCTGACAACACAAACACCTGAAATGTCTCCTTTGGTGCCATTAAGACCCGTATCTGATGTTTGTTTGTTTGTGTCTGTGTGTCTGTCAGGAGTAAAAAGACACGTGACAGTAAGTGATATGAGTATAGATGTCGCCACTGACAATAACATGATTCATCAGCAGGCTGAGTCACTATATATATA
>JAVQJF010018585.1:0-14953 GCA_036023855.1 Gadopsis marmoratus | reverse complement strand
TTTGGTGTTAATAAAATTAACAACAGGTGCACTAGAGGGGCAACAATGAGACGACCCCCAAAACAGGAATGGTTTTACAGGTGGAGGCCACTGACCTTTTTCCCCCCTCCTCATCTTTTCTGACTGTTTTCACTAGTTTTGCATTTGTCAGTGTCCAGGTATCCCCTCATACCTGGAGGCGATACCTGGACCCTACAGAGGCTGCACAGGCAGTCCAACTCCTCCAGGATGGCACATTAATACGTGCCATTGCCAGAAGGTTTGCTGTGTCTCCCAGCACAGTCTCAAGAGCATGGAGGAGATTCCAGGAGACGGGCAGTTACTCTAGGAGAGCTGGACAGGGCTGTAGAAGGTCCTTAACCCAGCAGCAGGACTGTTATCTGCTCCTTTGTGCAAGGAGGAACAGGATGAGCACTGCCAGAGAACTAAAAAATGACCTCAGCAGGCCACTGGTGTGAATGTCTCTGACCAAACAACCAGAAACAGACTTCATGAGGGAGGCCTGAGGGCCCGACGTCCTCTGGTGGGCCCTGTGCTCACTGCCCGGCACCTTGGAGCTCGAATGGAATTTGCCATAAAACACCAGAATTGACAGGTCCGCCACTGGCGCCCTGTGCTTTTCACAGATGAGAGCAGGTTCACCCTGAGCACATGTGACCGACGTGAAAGGGTCTGGAGAAGCTGTGGAGAACGTTATGCTGCCTGTAACATCGTTCAGCATGACCGGTTTGGTGGTGGGTCAGTGATGGTCTGGGGACGCACAGACCTCTACAGGCTAGACAACGGCACTTTGAATTCAGCCCTCTGTAGGTTGATAATTTTCATTTCCATCAAACGATGTGGCATCAGTCCATATCAGTGGCATCAGTCCATATCAGTATCCAGCATTATTTTTTTTCCCCATTGAGATCTGATGTCTTTTCAAAGTGTTGCTTTAATTTTTTGGAGCAGTGTATATTCATGTGTGAGCATGTGTGTCTGCTGGTGTTCTGGGTTTTCCATTCAAACAGAAAGCTCCACCAAAATATTATCTGACTCGTGTTTCCTTTGATTAATACCTTTGTTACATGAGATAATTGAAGCTGCACGAATCAACATTTGTCTATTAACAATGGAAGAAGCAAACCAACCGATAACAATCACCCGAGGAGCGTTTTAATGTCTTTCAGCATATTGTTTTGGTTTAAACGGCCAACAAAATCATCTAATGCAGGTTTGAGGGAAAATTATCTCAACCTGAGGACGCAGAAAATTATTTGTCCAATTTTCTTCCTCTTTGCTTCAAACAAGTATGACGCTCTTTGCAGGTGTTGACAGTGAAATGCCCAGCAAAGACACAACACATCTCAAATCCTTAACCTGCAGTTGAAGATGATGAAGCACCAGCATTCGTCGGTCGTTGCCTACTTGGTATCCCCCCCCCCCCCCCTTTGCACTGAAAACAGATATTGTGAAACCTCACTTAAAGATAAAGCAAAGTGGTTAAAGCGGTGCGGTACAGTGAACTGAGAGAATGAACTAGGAGACATCTCTGCGAGACATCTCTTAACAAACTAAAAAGACACAAACATGACAGGCGACGTGCCTCTGTGCCATCCCTTTAAGTTGTCTCCCTTGGTTGGATGACCTCCATCCAGATCTTTTTGTGTCCTGCATGTCTATCGATTGGGCTGCAAAAAAATAAAAAATAAAAAAAACTCAGGTGTGAATGCAACTTTAGCACCTGATGATCCATCGCACAAATGGGATGGTCAAAGACAGATGGGGCCAGAAGAAGGCTCAGGATTCTTCATTTTGCCAAGGACAGAACATATCGCAATGTGCACAGCGGAGACTCATTTAATGTCAGATGGTACATTCACACTGTGCAAGTGTTGCGTACGTGGCAATGTTAATGGTTTTTAAATTGGAGAATGATGCTAATTGATTGACTAACGGGGACACGCGATAGACGAATTCAATGCTGAAAATCTCCTGTTCTCTTTGTCACCTTTTGCAAGCACTCAAACGGCCTCTGTGACAAATTAGACACGACCGAGAACGCTTTCAGTTGCATGGATGTAAACTAAGAAGTTGCACATCTTGTTTTTCAAAACCGCAGTGGTAATTTGCTGCTGCGGTTGACCAACAATCTCACCATGCTAACTGGTACCGTTTTTTTTTTTACGCCACGATGCTGAATGCAGCGCCACGACTGCTCATCTCATTTTGCCTGTTTCACCCTCACGCACACTCCTCACTTTCTTTCTCCTCCTCACTAATTCCATCTTACTCCCGTCTCTTTTCTACGGTGGGTTTGCCTCTGCAGCCATCCATCTATGCTTCTCTCTCTCACACACACAAGCCTGATTAATACGTGTGTCTTTTGTTTCCGGAAAGTGTCAGAACAGGGAAGGCCATCTGAAAGGCACTTCAACCCAAATTATGTAGATTTAAAAACAGCTTTGGACACATAAGGCAGCAGGAGGTGGAACGCGTGAAGGGGGGCTGAGGGGTTGGACTGTAGTCATGAATATTCATGCAATAGACACTTTAAACATATCCTCTCATGGGGTCTCCGCAGGGGGAGAACCAGCCAATCAACTTCTTTTGAGACGTTCTCTTTCTGCCACTGCACTTCAAGTCAGTGAAGTCAGTGTGCTTCTTGGCACGAATGTTGGCGCTAGCAAAGCATTTAAATATGGCTGAATGAGAAGGATTCCAAAATATGACTATGACATAACAGCAAAGACATGCCTGTCTATCACACACAAAAGTTAACACAGGACTTGTGCCTTTTCACAAACTACCTCCGTCATCTGCAACATAAATGAATGATCAAATTATCTGCAAAATGCTCACTCCTGACTTCTTCAAGACTGGCAGTTTAAGGCGACACCGCATTTAAATGGAACATTTTTAATGCAAAAATCAATCAGTTCCAATGGAATTGCCACAATCAGTGGAATCGCTCGTAGGGGAATAATAAACCCAGACTAAAGTTTTGCGTCAAGTTCAACATCGGTCAACTCTGACATGCAAAGGTGTGCTGTTAAACAAACCAGAGAGAACAGAACCAGAGGCTTCAAAAATGGAGGAAGTGATCATTCACCTTTGTATAACCTCCTCTGTTGTAAAATAAACCGCTCCACAAAAGAGGAATGTTTGCAGACAGTAAAGAGACAGAAATGGTACAAGCATGTACCTGCCAGGTTGGCGGATTTACTCGTCAAAACTGAAAATCTACGTGCATTTGCTGTGTGGCGGGTGTTCATCTTGGACCCTGAATACACTCACCATTAAATTTCTAAGTCTCTCCATTGGCCCACTCGTGTTTCTAGTTTTCTACCCACATCAAGGTCACTGCCATAAGAGACACACAAAAAGGGGGACAAAGGAGGGAGATCGAGTGAAAGGCTCTTCACAACATTGTGTGTCGTGGGCTGAATACAGAGCACAGCACAAAACAAAAGCATGAGCGACAGCCAGCTGGCTTGGCACCACTTGGCACGGGACAAGCCCGCTTGTCCTTGGCATGACAATGAAACACACACACAGACATAAAGACACACACACACACACACACACACAATTTCTCCCTCTCTTCTCAGGTATAAAGAGAAGTAGCTGCAGAGAGGCTCGATACTCAACACAAGTCCTGTTCATCAGATCCCAGTGAAAACAGGTCGTGCCGGGCTGCACCACAGAAACACAACAGGATCCTCTTTTTATGTTGGAAACCTCAGTGGGGAAAAAGAAAGACAGAGGAACTTGAACAAGACTCAGCTGGCGGCTGTGCAAAGAGCTGGATGAATATTTGGGACGGGCCTTTACTTCAAGAAGTGTTTATGGGCTCAGAAAAGTGATTTGAACCTGAGAGCCGAGGCCTGACAAGTTCTAGCTTCATGAAGGATAAAACCCACTCAATAATGCAAACACTTTCTTTTATCGCACTCCATTATCTGACAAATCCTCGCATCACGTGGTTCCCTTTGAAAATGGGTTTACTAATGGGTATCCCAGGTTGCGCAACTACACGAACACGTGTCAGTTTCACTTGCTGTTATCTTTTCTTACCGACTCCAGGCTGTCTGTCAGGGTTCAGCATAGTCTCTGCAGCTCCACTGCAGCTCACTGTGGAGAAGCCCGTCATGACACCAGGTATACCTGCAGATTCTTTCGTACAATGCTCAAATGCAAAAATGTCTTTGTTTTGAAACGGAGGGTACATACAGTATATCTTGACAGAATGGCTGCCTAACTTATCCACATCTTTACACATTTCCATTATTGCATCTCCAAAATGCCACCCACTGAGAAGCAGATAAACAATTATCAGGGACATTGTTCCTGAACAAAAGAATATTGTTCCGTGTGATCAGAAGCTGACTAAAACTGTTGGCAACACAGATCAGAAGCGAGTCATCGGCAAGGAGTCACGGACAATCAGTGCGAGTTTAGACTGCGAGGCTTCGGCGATGGAACCAGCTGCTATTGGGCAATTGCAATTGCGCGCAGGAGCACGTAGACCAGTGCAAAAAAACAAAAAAAAAAAAAATACAGGTAGGGACCACCGATCTGTAGTCCAAATCTCCTTTGGTCTTGCATTCCCGTATTCTCCACTAGTAAGTGTGATGTTAGAAATAAGTCCTTCATTCCAATGTCTGTGTGAAAAGATTGGGAACATGTTTCTCATACCAGGATCAACCTGTCCGAGACTATAAGTGCAATCACGTCGAGAGGACAGCGTGGTAGTGAAGAACACACTGCCGGCCCCTGTTCTTCACTAGGCCCTAAGTACTGTTATTATCTATATGGCATACAGAACAGTTGTCATTGTACAGTTTCAGTAAGCTAAACAGCTTAACACTTTGAATGTCTCAGACTTCATTCAATGTACATATCCCTTAATGAACAGTCATGCTCTGTGTGTATGAGTTTGAACAATGGTTAAAAAAGTGACGCGAACACAGTAAACCTGTGCTTAAGCAGTCTGTTTATTCAGGTTTCACCCTTGTTCGTCTCAAACGTTGCTCCTGTTTTCGCAGCAGCCTACATGCGTAATTAATATGAGTCACTGTGAGGGGGATTGGGCAAGTCTGGCCCATACACTACCCGCCATTGTGAAACATCGTCTATACCTTAAGGCTAAATGCAGCCTGAATCCCCGATGCCCCACCTGTAATTTTTAGCTGTTGAGACATTACTGCCAGCAGGAGAATAAAGACATGACTAATGGCCAGAGTTAAATCTTCACATCCAGTTACAACGTGTCAATTCAAAAGCACGCGGCGATGCTGCAATACGGCTGACGGCAAAACCTTTTGGAGGGCTTGATAGGACGGCAGCCGGCGTCAGGAAAATAGGTGCGAATGGGAGTGCCTCGGGTTTGCTTATTCTCCCTGCAGGTTGAGAACGTGTTAAATTATGTGGGAAGAAACAAAAGCCAGGCTACTGTGCGGACATAAAAGGGAACACAGAAGGAGACGAGGCTGGTCTGAAAGGGGACTTGGGAGGCACAAAAAGAGAGAGCAAGTGAGACAGAAAGAGAGCGAGAGAGCAAGGGCCTCCTTACTCAGCAGGAGCTGTCTGCCAAGGCAGGAGTCAGGCAAGGTGTGCGTGTGCGTGTGCGTGTGTAGGGGAGACAGTGGCCACGTGCCAAATACAATGACCTGCAAAGCTGGCAGGGCACCGGGTGTTTGTGCGCGAGTGTGTGCGTGCGTAGGAATGCGTGTGTGCTTGCATTCCTGCGACGCATGCTGCCGGTTTCTGCTCAGTGAGGAGGAGGCAGTAGACCGTCTCCACGGAGGGAGGGTGGGAGGGAACGGAGGACGAGCACGAAGGGGAGGAGGCGCTGCTGTAAGAGAGGAGCGATGCAAAGCGAGACCAGAAAGGGAGACGGCGCAGCGCTATAACACCATGACCTGGTCTTAGTCAGCAGACTTGTACCTCAGACTTTTTTTCTTATTAAAAAACAAGACATTGTCTGACAGTTGCTCATATTTGTGCCATACAGTTTTGCAAGGGCCTTCAGCGAGCGCCATGTATTGAAATGTGGATATTAAAAGCATATGAGGTCCGTTACTGGGAGCTTGATGATACAGAACTACATATATTAATATATAGATATATGCTATTAAGATATGGCCTAGCTCCTGGCCATAAAGACTACTTTACAATGAAAGGACTACTTGACTGTTAAAATTAATATCATCATTGTATAAACAATAATCAATAGTGGGAGTAGTATTTGGTCAAAAACACATTTGGCTTTGCCCACACAGCCCTGCTGGAAGCCAGTGGAGACGATAGAGACAAGTGGATGATTGGACACAAACCAGGAGGAGGATGAGAGCTGGAGAATGTAGTGTGTGTGTGTGTGTGTGTGTGTGTGTGTGTGTGAGAGATTTTCTTAGGTGGAAGACGTACTGGTCCCATCTGGCAAGGACATAAACACACACCCACACAATCACAAAGTCACACGCACACACAGAGTCATTGTCTGCAGGAGGGAAGAGGGTTAAAGCCCCAACTCCCACCACCAACCCCCCCCCCCCCCCTCCCTGCTGACTCCTGGATGTTTGGAGCACTAATCCTGTTATCTCCGTCCCAATAAGAAATGAATTAATGAATAGAGCTGGGAGAGACAGTGCAGAGTGCTCGGCGACAGCCCTGCATGGAGGCCAGCGAGCTCACAGGCTCTCGCTTAAATTAGCAGAAAACACTGGGAGGATTCGCCTGGCATAGACATGTAGGTTTTTTCCCCCTCATTTGAAAAAGGAAATAAGAGCATGTACATGTTGTGCTTTCTACAACTGGAAAAATGCAACACTTTTCTTTGACAATAACAAACTAGAAACACTGTTGTAGGTCTCCCTGGATAAGAGCCTCAACTACCTGCTAAATGTGACGCAATGTATGTCGATGCGTAGGGTAAATCGGTGATCGGACCCACTTTCCCCCACGGTGGCCATTAAAGTTTCATCTTCTCAGACTTCCAGTGGAAATTATGGAGAGAATGTAGAGAGCTAAAAGTCCACTAGTCTTTTAGTGGACTTTTTGTGCCGATCTAAATCCTCTAGTTCTAGTTTCATGCTTTCAACAGCTCGTTGAAAACAAACCTACTGGTTCTAGGGACTGGCCACTTCAATCAAGCCGACACAGGCCTAATGCGAGCCGTCTTTAACTCTGCTTAGGGCGCGTTTAGACCAACATTATTCAGTCTCTGTAAGAAAATGCATCCGCAAAAAAGTCGACTTAACGCTTGCCGTACTGCAGTGCAACGTCATCATACAACACACTGTGTTGGCCAGTAAGACACATGGACGCATATACAGTATATCAGGTTGAGTACCTTGCAGGACATGACTTGTAGCATTGCACTAACTGTACAGCTGCTGCAGACATGATCCCTTTTGTTGTAAAATCCTGTGGCAAACCGCAGAGTTGTGTGTCTGATAAGCCATCAAACTGGTATTCCTGGCGCTTATTTCATTTTCTCACCAGTACTTTGTCGCAACACACACACCAAAGCCATGGGCCTTTTGTTGGCACCTCGAGGCCTCATTTGAGTGCTTTGTCCCTTTAAATTGGGAGCGAGAGGACTGGGAAAGGTCTTCATCAAGACCTGATGCGCAACGTTTCACGCACAATCACCAACATTCATAAAGAGCTGGAGAAGACCTCTGCCTGTAAAGATACGCAGACACTAAACTGCATGCAAAAGCGTGCACACACTGATATATGGAGATGTAACCACACACACACACACACACACACACACACACAGAACAAAAGATGCAAGCGATGGACAGACCCGAGCAAACACCCCTCACGACACACAGGCCTGTCAACTTAGAAGAATCAGAAGAGAGTAAAAATGAAATGGAGGCTGAGACTAGGACTAACATCAGTACACTCAAACAGACTTCACCACAACCCCCCCAACCCTGCCCCAGTATGATTGAAAATACCTTTCCTTTGACACATGAACAGCCTGGTCTCACCTTAAACCCACAGGCAACAAACATCTGATCAGTGCAGAGAGTACACACTCAGAGTTGTGTGTGTGTGTGTGTGCAAGCCTAGCCCCTGTTTGCAGCTCAAATGTCTTCTGTTGTATTTTTTAGAGAATAAAGCCCATTCACTGCGTTTCTATGATAGGAAGTCGGTGCAGTGATCATTAGCTAGGAAGGAAATACCATACGTTGATGCACCAGTAAGATGGATGACAAAGAGAAGCTCTAAGTTTTCAAGCTCGGGGGTGAGGCAGGTTCATACAGTGTGTGTGTGTGTGTGTGTGTGACAGAGTGACAGATTCAGACACTGAGATCTTATAGTTGCTTTCTAGTGTCATAAACACTCCCTCGCTCTGCTTTGAACTCAATAGAAATGTCACAGCAGCCTGTCCTTGGGCACGTACACACTCACACACAGTGTTTATGACAAAAGAAGAGGTATTTCAGTGCGAGGACCTGAGGGAGGCGAGACAGATGAAAGGGGGGGGGGGCGGACTCCCCCTTAAGTTAGCAGACAGCCATGACACAATACTGCAGGGAGCAGAGAGTGAGACGTGACCACAAAGGCAGAAAGAGGCCAAAAGGGAGAACGTGGCGTTTATCATTCTGGATGACTTTTACATAGATGCACTTTCATTATGTTTGCATACAAGCTAAAGTAAAAAGAAAAAACGAAAAAGTGATGTAAAAAAAAAAAAGTGTCCATCACAATTTTCAAGAGCCTCAGTAGATGTCATTAATTTGGTAGGTCCCCCCCCAAACAGTAGTCAACAAAGATTTAACGCACTGGAAAAAGCAAATTGTGCGATGTCAATGTCAATGGTTCAATCGATCAACATCTTTGCACTTAATTTTCACTTATGCGATCGATTGATCGACAGTTCATCACGCCCCCAGAAATAAACTGATTGGGAGTGATTGGTAATTAGTGAGTAAGAAATAAAATAAATCAAAGTGTGTTAATCAGGTTATGTTAATGCAGATCAGGAGCTTAAGAAACTAATCCGACCAACGCCTTTACATAACACCCACAGTCAGAATGGTGCCATAATCTGATAAAGTCAAATTAAAGTGCATGTAAATGTACCGACTTTAGGCTCTTTTCTTTTTTTTTTTTTTTTTTTTTTTTAAATGGCACTTTAGTTGACAAAAACCTTTAACAATCAAATATACAAGCAATCAGACTCAAACTAAATGAGCCTTTGGTCTTTAGCCTGGATGACCTGGGGGGGGGCTGCACCTCCACACTGCAAATGAGTCGACATCATTCACGGGATTCATCGCTGTACCTTGGTGCCACGGGAAATGTAGCTTTGCGTGAAAATGAACTAACAGGTTTTCACAGAGTGCCAGCAGCATTTAGAGCTGCTCCTAGGAAGCCCTTTGTGGCCTTTCTTGGCTTTTGGAAAAATGACTCTTTCCTGGCTTTGTGGTATTCGATATCAAAAGCATTCTTCAGCCTCCTCCTCGCCAGTCAGCTACAGTTGCACTGCCGTCTATTGAGCCGGCCCGAAACAGCCACCTGGCAACACGCTAAAGCTAGTGCCCGGTTTCACCGCGGAGATTCAACACAGAGTCAGACTACCAAATGTTCTCACTAGCGTGCATAGAAACCCCATTTAAAAAAAAAAAAAACGCCAAAGCAGGTGGCTTTTATTTTATTTGCTAATCCACGTGATTGTTGAGGCCTCGGAAAAAGGCTGTGCACTGCAACAGATAGAGCTAAAAGTGAGTTGTGACTGAAGCAGCTTAGTTTAGGTTGAACAGAAAGGTGGGGAGAAGGAAGACGTGAAACAAAAGAGCCAGGCACTGAACAACTGAGGAGGGGTCTGATCGTAGTCTGTAGGGCTTTCCCACCATGAGACACACACACACACACACACACACAGTGGCCCCCAGGCCTCAGTCACTACTGGCTTCCAACTGAAATGGTCTTTGCAAGTTAAAAAGGTACGTCTGGCTCAGCTATAGGCCCCATGCAACAAAAGCAGTGGCTAAACAGGATGGCAACCCCCTGGGGATGTAGGCCACGGTCAGCAAGTGTGTGTGTGCATGCGTGTGTGGTTAAACGATGTTAGATTTGTGTGGATGGGAGCAGTACTGAGAGTGTATTGAATCCACTGTTTGAGTGCGTGTGAGAGCTGGTATCTGGACTGCGTGGCAGCCACAGGGGGAAGCAGCTAATAGTCATGAATGTGAACAGGCATCTGTTGCTGCGCGGCCCTCTGCTGCTTTCGGTCCCATGACCCCATAACCAAGGGGACGCCTGCTCCAATTTCCAAATTATACTTAGCTATAGTTGTTTTGGCGATGCACAGATTTTCTTTTCAATTTCCATATTGCACTAAAGCCGCACTCGGTAATATCTAGAATGGATCAGATGGCTCAGTATAACGTGAAGAGGGCTGCTGGTAGTGACAGACCCATAGGAGCAGGATTATTCTGCAGTTTTCTACTTAGTTATTTGTTATTTAGTGTTTTTATTGGTTTGGCCTTCTGGCGTGCAATTTTACCATTTTTAGTTCAGCCTCAGTTCTCTCATGAACCTCATTTCAGAATAACGCAGAATATTGTTGTACATATGTTGTTGCGATAGACCCACTGCTAGGTTAGCAACTAGCTGGTGCAGATAGTGGAGCCGTTAGCTGCTAAAGAACCAGATGTTTCCCTCAGAGGGTTGTGAAGATGAAAACAGGACTCAAAGTCATACGTTAGCCCGAAACCTGACTCCAAATGAAAGCTCTGTGTATTCTGAAGGCGTCAAATGGGAAGTGTTTGCCAATGTGTTACTATGCCGCATTAACTTGTACGGTAAAAATATATAAATCACAACACCAATGGCAGCTGTTCTGTTAGGTATTTGAAAAACAGATCCTGATGATGCTCAACAACGGAGACTAAGTGATGATTGAATAACCAAACAAAAAAAAAACAAAAAAAAAACACAGTAGCCAATCACTGCCGTTCAAAAACTCCCCTCTCAAAAGAAACAAAAACCATAACAGCTGGACTCGATTTCGATTTCATAACTTCTTTCACCAAAAGCCCATCAGCTGCAGAGCAGCCAGGTCAGGTGAAACACAATCTGCCCTGGGAGACGCTCCAACTGCAAAAAGGCTCGTGCTGAAAACAGCCTGCAATCAGCTGCTGGATGCAGGCAGCCTTTCTGTGCCTCGGCTCAGCGCCGTCATCACGTTGAGTTTGGTGGAAAATTCTCTCCAAAACACGCTTTGATACATCTGTGAGGCGCTTAGCCTGAACGTGGTCCTACATACCTCAAACCTTAATCCCAAATCAGAAGGCAGCGAAAAGTGGCCAAAATGTCCACAGCTGCTGGGACGAGACGCCATCATCAGATTCATCCCCGCCGTCCTGGGACAGAAGCGAGGGACAACGCAGAGGACAAACAGGACGGGTCAGCCCTGACGCCCCGAAAGGAGGCCGAGACTCCAATCAGAGAGAATTATCCTGACAAACCCTCTTCAATCACACAACCCGGATACGGATTCTGTAGCAGCAGCTGAGCAAAACTATTTTTAACTTCTTTCATCTTTTTAAAATCAAGAAACATCAAGACAAAAATAGCGAAGAGCGTCTTTGAGACTTTGGCTTTATCTTCGGTGTTGCACTCTTTTCTGTGGTTTATACACTACATTTCCCAGCATTCTCCTGTCACTCAAACAGTGAGACCAAAGTGTCCTTTTCTATTTGTTTTCAGTAAAAGAAATTGAAGAAGGAAATTTGCGGCCATTACTCAAAATGAATTGGCCTGCTTGCCCCTGTATATTAAATCTTCCAATAATGTTTGATCCTAGAGCTGCAATGTATCAATCGATCGTCAATTATTGACTATCGTAACCTATTTTGCACAACACCTTCTTTGGTTCCAACATCTCAGCATTGGTTTATGTAATATCATTTAGTTTTGGACTGCTGAGCAGAAAAAGTGCAAGAGATTTTACTTATATTACAGCAATACAAGTGCTGTAAAATACACATTTACTTATAAGAACAACGTAATTATCTTTAACCGTTGCACCGAAAAGGGAATAAAAGGAGTAAAAAGGTTGTGTAGCACGTCCATGTTCAATCACCCAATCAGGTGATAGGACAGCTGGGCCATCCACCAATCAGCAGTGTGTGCTGGGAACCTGCCGATGCCTCCAGAGGAGAGGAAGAGGGAAAACTTGAAAATATGAAAGTGCTTTTTGGTGTTCGCAGCAGATGAGATAAGATAGCATTTAATTGCTTCTTTCATAAGCACAGCTTTAATCCCATTGTTACAGCACTGGTGTTTCATCCCACTGATAACTTTGAACACTGATTTACACACACACACACACACACACACACACACAGTATGTGTATATACACACACAAAGATTTCTGTTCTGCTGCCATTGCAGAAAAAGTGCTTAACGTGCCACATGCTCCCTTTATTATTTAGGCAAAATTTAACTAGGTGAAAATTAGACTTTAAAAACAAAAAAGAAGGGAATACAGAGATCACGCTTGTGTGTTGAGTGCATTAGAGAGAGGAACAGAGAGCTGACGAGGGAATTTCAGATAGGATGCTGGATCTTTTTCTGCATTCAACACCACCATTTCTGTCAAGGTCAAAACAGGAAGTAAAAATAAAAACAAATCCTCCGCCCTCCAAAAAAAAGGAAGTGTACAGAAAAAACACAACTTTAATGCCACACCATATAATATGGACACATTCACTTCCAGCAAACACGATTTGAAAAAGCAAAACGCTTCAAACTTAATTTCTGCAATAAAATTGTCATCTCAGACACGTTTTCATGCTCTGTAAAGCAATTCTACACACAAAACATACACACACACGGGACCCCCCAGGATTACAGGACGGAGCAAGACCCCTAGAGACAAAACTCCACCAGCGGGCCCCGGCACACACATCCACACACACTACGTCCTGTGGTGCAAGGCAGAAGAGAAGGCACCTAATCCTGTTACAGCATGACGACTACTAGGAACGCAGTATTCACTGATATATGCCCGTGCTTGGACACACACACAGAGAAATACGCAGCAAAGGAACAGGAAATAATTCAAAGCCTTAAAGTGGACATTTAGTAACCTATTATGTGCTTCCACTGATGGACAGTTTACTGGCCTCCACTGAACTGGCAGTTTAAGTGGTTTGGGTTCAAACATCCAGAGGCCATCTTCCAAAGGTAATGTTTCAAACAGCTGCATTAGCAAGAGGTTTTTTTTGTTTTGTTTTTTTTTAAAACCCAGGATCCATTTGTTCATTATGTTATCTGTAGAAATGTATTTACAGCTGTGCACAGCTGTGATTTTGTCTGCCTACTAATGTGTGTGCCAGTGCGCTCAGAGCATAGTAGAGGCCAGGAAGTGATTTTAGGCAAGGGCACTCTCAATTAGAGGAAGCGCTATGAGGGCCATTTTGTACCCTCAACAATGAAGGTCAGCCACCCCACTTTAAATCATTCTTTGGAGTTTCAGCCAATTTTAAATTGTCATATTCCCGTACGTTTTACCAAAGCCCTCAATTTTCATGAGTAAAAATTGAGCATCCAAGTTCGGGGAAAGTTTTGCAGGCCGGACAACAAATACCAGTGGATGTACAACCCACAAAGAAAATATTCAGGCCGAGGACAATGTTCCCGAGCTGGGGAGGAAAACTGATTCTTCCCTTCATGTTGAACACTAATTAACACTCTGATGAGGCTTTTATGCTTTATCCCAATCAGCAATTAACCACACCCATAGCGTTACAAGTACTGCCTACACTGCTCAGGCTTGTACGGGATACTTTGGAGGTCAGTGCAGGTCAATTTGAAGGAGAACTAGCTGCATTCCCATCTGCTGAACTGAAGCTCAAACAAGCCTCTTGAATGTGGAAGTGCATCGACTAACCAAGTGGCCAGAGCCGAAACGTTTTGTTGATCAATCCACAGAAAACCAATGAGAGAAAACTAAAGCTTAGGTCACCCCCCCCGCCCGCCCAGCATCAATAATGAAAACTACCGAATTATCAAACTTTAGTTTGCCACAAAGCTTGCTTTCTGCAATAACCCAAAAGGAACAATCTGTGGTTTTTGGGGAAGAGGGCCATCAAACAGCAGAGGCATAGTCTTTTTAACAGAAAGTGCCCGATTCAGGTAAAAAGTCCAGGGGGAAAATGAGGTGGGGAGAAAAAGGTCCGACTTAAAGCTTTCTTCCGTGCGGCCGGGGTGTCGCACCAGCAAGGGCCGCTCGCTCTCCGTGGGGTTCGGCGTCCTGCAGGGTAGAGCGAGACAGCGGTGAACAGTCAGACTTTTCACTCAGCGCTTCTCTCTCACCGACCCCTCTGTGCTGACGTCCTCCTACCCGTCCTGTGGCTGCCTCTCTTTATGTGGTGTTGGCTTGATTGGGCAGCTGTCTTCCGCCAATCAGTCGATCAGTGGCAGCTGTGTCCAATTCCACTGTCCAATGGGCTGCAGAGTCTCCACATGCCAATATCTGCCTTCAGTCACCTGTCCCAAGCAGAGCCTGGGGCGCCGCCCCCTTGGCCCGCCCACAAATCCCATTGGCTTTTTGTCGAGGGATCCAGGGCGATGCTAACAAAAACACGTCATCCCTGCAGAACGCTACAAGCCTTCAGAAGTAAATGGAATGGATGCCAGTCTTACGCCAATATAATGCTGTACAAAAAAACATCCCGCATGTGTCTTCTACATCTTTGTTTGGGTGCGAGGAAAGAAGAAGGTGAGGCAGGTGTGTGAATAGACGGACACACTTAAAGGGGGGGACATTTCTGCATGTGTGTGAGTGCAAAAGGGCGAGAGGCCTCGACCAGACTGATCCTCACGGCTGTTGACCACATTAATCATGTTGCAGAGAGGAGCGGTGTGTGTGTGTGTGTGTGTGTGTGTGTGTGTGTGTGTGTGTGTGTGTGTGTGTGTGTGTGTGTGTGTGTGTGTGTG
>JAVQJF010018583.1:0-44025 GCA_036023855.1 Gadopsis marmoratus | reverse complement strand
CAAGGTATCCTTTCAAGCACTTTCAAGGTATCCCAAGGTATCCTTTCAAGCACTTTCAAGGTATTCTTTCAAGGTATCCCAATGTATCTTTTCAAGCACTTTCAAGGTATCCCAAGGTGTCGTTTCAAGCACTTTCAAGGTATCCTTTCAAGGTATTCCAAGCACTTTCAAGGTATCCTTTCAAGTACTTTCAAGGTATCCTTTGAAGCACTTTCAAGGTATCCCAAGGTATCCTTTCAAGCACTTTCAAGGTATCCCAAGGTATCCTGTCAAGCCCTTTCAAGGTATCCCCAGCACTTTCAAGGTATCCTTTCAAGCACTTTCAAGGTATCCCAAGGTATCCTTTCAAGCACTTTCAAGGTATTCTTTCAAGGTATCCCAATGTATCTTTTCAAGCACTTTCAAGGTATCCCAAGGTATCTTTTTAAGCACTTTCAAGGTATCCCAAGGTGTCATTTCAAGCACTTTCAAGGTATCCCAAGGTGTCATTTCAAGCACTTTCAAGGTATCCCAAGGTATCCTTTCAAGCACTTTCAAGGTATCCCAAGGTATCTTTTCAAGTGCTTTCAAGGTATCCCAATGTATCTTTTCAAGCACTTTCAAGGTATTCTTTCAAGGTATCCCAAGGTGTCTTTTCAGGCACTTTCAAGGTATCCCAAGGTATCCTTTGAAGTACTTTCAAGGTATCCCAAGGTATCCTTTCAAAACAAGGTACACATAAAAGTTTGTGGAATTTTACATTTCTAGTTACTGGTGAATACCATTGTACATACTAGTGTCTTTTCAAACAATATTTATATAAATACGGAAGCTATAAATGGTTTTGTCAAGTTCTTTGGGGATATATCTTTGAAATATCATGTCTCTGATCTTTGCATACTGTACTGCACCCTCAGTTCCTGGAATGGGTTTGTGGTTTTAGCTTTTATCTGGAATTAGTAGCTAAACCACGAGGTGCCTACCAGCCTGCTTAAAGCATATCAGACTGTACACCTTTGCTCTGTCATCATCCACCTACCCATCAAACCCACAGCCATCAACACATCTCAACCACTCATTCAAAAGCTTACGCACACACACACACACACACACACAGGCTTTAAGTGCACAAAATCTAATACACACGCACTTCACTCAACAGCTACATTCCAGGTGGGTTACCTAATTTAATTTACTGCATCTAGTGGCTTGGGTCTCCTTTGTCCTTGACCTCGTTGCCGCTGTCCATCACCCCCTGCCAGGGGGCCTGCCTGCCTGGCATATTTATAACTGTGCTGGAGAGAGACAATAACACTCGTACCAAGTGCTAAAAAAAAAAACAGACCCCAAATTTGGGCATCTGCCAGTCATTGTTCCATTTTAAATAATTACACCAAATCAACACATACAGGCAGGGATAGCCACTCCATTGAAAGTCTAATAGCGGAGGAGTGCTGCAGGTTAAACAGAAAAAAATGCGGCTCCAGCTGAAAAGAGAGTTTTGTGATGTTGACGCATACAAACGCATCAACTCTTCATTTTAGTCACATGAGTCATGCGCTTACAGGAAACGCTGAACGCACAAGTGTCATTACATAGAGCCCCCTCGTGAGCAGCGCATGTATTTAGGTAAAATATGGAAAACAAAACACATCCTGTGAACGTGTTATTGTTGTTTTCACACCGCAAACCAGGTCAGTTGTTCAGGTTTAGACGCTCTTGTTGATGTGATCGCATTACATCAACTTTGCGAAACACTGACATGACTAATCCTCCTACACCCCATCCCAAACTTTTGTATCTGACCATAAGGTTATAGTCATGACAGGCACTGAAGTGCACAGCATTAGCTCACACAGTGTATGCAAAATCCCTGTCATATCTGCTGCCCACACACCAAGCTGGGCCTATTGCACCTGTCAGATAACATCTGTTCATCTGTCCTCTGTCTTTCTGCACTCTCTCTCCCTCTCTCTCCGTTACCCTCTTATAAGTATATCTGGGTTTTATTTTCCGCTCTACAACTGAAAAAGTCATTAAG
This sequence comes from Gadopsis marmoratus, assembly GCA_036023855.1. NCBI lineage: Eukaryota > Metazoa > Chordata > Actinopteri > Centrarchiformes > Percichthyidae > Gadopsis > Gadopsis marmoratus. Next base: position 42,005 of record JAVQJF010018583.1, on the reverse strand, counting down.
TTTTACATAGTTTTTTATACCGTCATACAAAACGTGATCCAGGCTATTAAAATATTTGCGATGCACACCCTGTTTGCTTTTCCCTGTACACACGCTACTCCGACACGAGTAGGGCTTTCAGTAAACTAAATAATGCAGTGTGATGTGATATGATAATTGCTCTGTTTCAACAACCTGCGTGGAGGCTTGCAAGAGCGTCCACATGTAAAATGCTGATAATTAAATCCTCACAACAGCAGGACAGGACCCCGTGAAAACAACTGTTACTTTACAAGAGTTTTAGCTGAATTTGCTCCCTTAGTCATTTCATGCGGTGTACAGAACTACGTAGTGGTTGCTCTAAAGGACCATTTTAGAAATACTTAAAGGCTTGTGGTACCAGGAGGATGTTAATACTGTAGCCTACCACTTTCCATTGGTTTCATCAGCCTTACCTTCACAGCGAAGAAAGTGATTTTCAACACTGTGTGAGCAATGAGCAGAATAACATTTAAAGTGCTTAAAATATTGCACTAGTCCATGTCTGCTTGATCTATGTTGCACAACACTCAAAAAGCAGGGCCACATAAAACACATCCAGCAATCTGTAATAAAAGATATATAAATGTATTCATGTTTTATACTGCATGCTTCCACTGCATGACTCCAGCACACTGCAGTGTCTACAACACAGAGTGTGCTGTTATATGTATACTTACTATCCCAACTGCTGCTGATTACGGTCACACATACGTACCATGTTTGTATCTAAGTATACTGTATGCCCAAAGCATGGTGACATGGTGAGTGTGACAGCACATCAGTTGGAGGAACTCATGTACTTTAGTATGGCCTGGAAGGCCATATTTGAATGTTGACCTTGTGACCCCTGACATTTAGGATTGACCCTCACAGGAGAGGTTAGCAACAAGACTAAAAAGTCATGTGTCGGCAACGACCCCAGTCATCTGAGGATCTGACTTCAATGAAGACTTGCAGTTGTGAGTGCCTGCAGAGCCAAGGAAGGCAGTTCAATATATGTGTTTGTCTTTAATTTTCACTCAAAACATCCTGTATGTGGTTTCATGCTGCTTAATATCACAAACTATTCTTTTAACCTGCACACTTTGTTAGTTTGCATATGTGTGTGTTCCATGAGATATTATGTAAAATATGAACTGGACCACATTCTTCCCAACCTGCAGTTCTACCATAGCTTTTCTGATAAAATACCATTAAATTAAAATGAGAGGCTTATACTGGAGGATTTACCACCAGCGGGGCAATGTGTGCGAAAGAGCATATGCACATGCTTGCTTGCGTGTGTGTGTGTGGGTGAAAAAATGGGAGAGAGGACAGCAGGGAGGAACAGAGAGAGGCAAAAGTTAGAAGGGTCATTTGCATGATTTTTGTAATTATTGCCATTGCCTCAGGCTTTTACTAAGAATACTGAGCGTGTAGAAAACTGAGTTAATTCCCAAACTGTGTGTTCACTCTGCGAGTTCAAGATAAATAAATGCACTTCCATGGTGCATTAAAACAACCATATAAGTTACACTCCAGAATAATGACCTTTAATAAGATCCACTAGTGAAGAACAGGATTCCTAATGCATAATTTGGACAGTATTACCATAACAGATTAATTTTATTTTATTATAACCTACATTTCATTTTTAGGGAACTTATATAATTGTCAGTTTTACAAATAGCTGTATAAATTACAATTACAATGGAATATGTACATGTATGTTGCATTTCTATATTATTATATATCATAAATTATTTCTTTGTTCATTTGTTAAACATACAGTTATGCAGAACAGTTTAACCATTTTTAGCAGTCCTCATAAAATGATTTTGCTTAGAGCATATAAGTTATTCCAGTTGTTAATTTAAATTAGTCTTGTTACTTGTTACTTATTTAGAGGCATTGTGTATAAGATGATATTCACCAGCCAACAATCTTGTCATCAGGTCAACAGATACGGGGAGAGATTAACTTTTCATTTATGCTTTTGCCAATTTTCTAGTTTTTCCATGTGTGCAGTTTAGTGAATTTATTTTATGGGCTATTAAGTTCATTCCCTGCTAAAGCAGCCCATCAGCTTGTGCTTGCCAGGTCTGTAAAATGGAATTTCAACCAGCCAGGCTAGTTGGATGAATGTGCTTATTTTTACTTCATGTCCACAGCCATAAAATGTGCGCAACTCATTAAACGTCGCTGACTATGGAATGAAAATAGTCTCAATAATATTTACAAAGGTGTATTACCTGATCTACTAATAAAAAATAAGATTTGCAAATGTGCACAGCAATTTGTGCGTGATTTTGGGTACTCACAAATACGTGTTCCAACAGTTTAACAAATGCACACCTCCCAACCTGAATAAATATTAATATTTTAAGATTTTTAACTTCAACTTCACAGATCTGATAATAATTGCTTTGAAAAAGCTTCCTGTGCAAACAAATGTCTAAAAATATTTGTGGCATTCTTTTGTATTTGTGTGCACGGATCGCCTGTTATGCGAGGATCATGTTACTTTCCCTTGTGAGGTTTTGAGACTATTTTAATGGTCTCCAGCTCCAGACAGATTTGAGAATGCATGCTGTATTTAAGTGCTGGTGTAGAACTGCGACATCTGGGCTTTCTGTGAATTCGTGTTTAATGAACGATGGATGAACGTAAATGAAATGTACTTACAGCTTCCGGTAAGTATAACAAACATAGAATTACCCAAAATTACGCACATATTGTACACATTTTCAAATGCTATTTTTCATTTGTAGATCATGTAATACACATTTGTAAATATTATTGAGAATATTTTCACTCCATAGTTGCCTTCAGTGTAAAGGTGCTACTAACTAGTAACTGTTAAAATAGAAATTTACCTTTGGGATAAAAAATGGAATGAAATGCAGTGACAGAGTTTGAATTACATGATACGCAGTGTGACAAACCTTGCACATACAACTGCAGAACCGAAAATATTCAAATCATTTTTTTCCGTTCATATCTAAATCTAGATGGTTGATACAAATCAAAGAATTCATCATGGCCAGTTCATGACTCAACCATGAAATATGAAACTGCATATGAGGCTTTTGACTGTGTTTTTAGTCATTATTCTGAACTGTTACCAATTATTCAAACTTTTATTAAACAAACGAGTGAAAGGGCTTCATTCTAAGGTATCTGAAGGTCATCAGCAGTAGGATGAGTTTGTATATTTCTATCTAATAAAATATATGAATGTTACTTCATTCATACTGGCATATTATAATGTAAGTGTTGGTGTCAGATGTTTTATTTTATTTATTTTATTATTGTCTTGATGTCTTGTTACAGACTGAACCTTCCATATTTATATCTGGATTAATGAAAAGCTGGAACACTATATCGAGCCATCTGCTAATCTGATCTCAGACATGCTGCATTCTCATTTGAAATACAATATGATGCTATCAAGAGCAGGAGTGATAATCCACCTGCAGACACATTTGCAGACATGACGGCCTCAAAGAAAAGAAAAGAGTGGCGTGAGATATTGTCGGAGAATGAAAGTCTTGAATTAAGAATCAGATTAAAGGTACGGCGAGCTTCATGAATAATGCAGTCAACGTTTATTTCCCAGGAAGTAAAACGCAGTCCTCTCGTTGCGAGGCTCCCCACTCTCAGTACTCTCTACATTTCACCCACACCAGTAATGATGAATGGCATTTTAAAGTAAACTAATTAAACCCGAAAAGAAAATGAATCGCGACAATATTTCACCCCATCAACATCATAATGGCGCAAGTGTCAGACTATTTCTTGCCATCAAAAAATTAAAAGCATAAATCAAAGATTGCGGAGGCAAAAAAATGAGATTGGGTTTGAAAGTTATTGTTTTAACAGGATGACAAAATCATTAGAATCTAATTTATAACCCTGGGGCAAAGACTTTTCTATGATCTAGTGTTGGCATGTCAATGTAATATCCCTGTCATCGCTTTTGCCTCATTCATTCAATGGGCACTGGCAGGAAATACTTTCATTTCAATGGCACAATTACTCTGAGTGGAACGAGCTGCTCAGGAGATGACCAAGGCCCCTCTCCCTTCTGGCAAAGCTGATACATTGGTGTGCTCAAATTCCACAGCAGTACCCCTCAAATATAGCTCATCCATCCTGTGGGGGAGGAAGCAGGCTATAATTCTGATTCTGATATCTGATTTCCGCATAGCAAACTTGCCAGCGATAATTCAATTCGGTTACTGTTAAAATGAAGTTTTTGTGAGTCCACACCCCTGAAGTTTATTTAAGAGAGCTTTTGAACGCCATAATTAAGTGATATCCGCTTCATCAGTGGAAAAACAACCTTCTGATCAACACTTTAATTAGATGTTATTGAAACTTCAATGCTTTCTGACAGTGGAAAATGTGCCAGGTAAATCTTATTGCATCCATTGGACATTTGACAAGCTAATTTGTTTCATTGTAACCAATTTTGTGTATTGGATTGTTTCGAAGCAAACAAACCACCTACGTTTCACGCTCCTCACCAGAGTTCTGTTGGGTGCACAGTCAAACCGCATTCATTTTTCACATCTCCCTTCATCTTCTTGCTGTAACACATCAGGCATGGTGTGACACGCTCTGTGAAAACCTGCTGTTTTCATAGCTCTTCAGTCAGATGCTCACTGCCCACACGCAACACTGAAAACAAATAAATCACTAGTTCACTTTTCAAAGGGAAATAAAGACCCTTTCTTTTTATCCTTTTTAGCTAAGATTTGAAAATGAGGCTACAATATCAGACACGCAAGCCTGAGCCATAAAACATACAGAGGCACAAGCGTGTGAGCCTTGCCACCTTCAACCGCCACCTCATTCAATCTCAGTCTCATTTCCCCTGAAGTTGATATTTTGTAGTTGCGTCACATCTTCCCATTATCCTCCTCTGGATTGGCTGCAGTCCCTCATCTCTCAGCCCTGAAGGCCAACATGTGAGAGGCATCAATAAAAGAGAGACGACCTGCATGAATCGCAGTAACCTCCACCTGAGCTGAGGGCAACCTACCTTGGATTTATAGAACGACGTCATCATCTGAGGCTAATAATTGATTAAATAAAAATGTCATACAAATAAAACACCTTTAGAACCTACTGCAGAAATAAATGCAAATAAAATCATTTCACCTTATTGTTTTTTGCAGGATGTTGCTTTTTAGTATTTAGAGCATGAGACCTTTCAAGGGTTGAGGCAGTTTATTTGCCTGATTTGTTAAGTGGAATCACTCTCTTACTCATTCATTCATTCATTCTGCAAGATCAAACATCTGTGAGTTTCTGTTTTCTCTGAAATCTATGACATTTTATTTTGATGGCTATTGATCACAGCTGAGTGGAAAGACACATTGCGCCTGCTTCGACAGAGACAAGGTATATTTTGTACTTTTCTGATAAATCGTTTGTAAAACAATGTGCTGATGGCTTTGTTCAAAGCTCTCTTTTTATTCCCTCCCCTACCCAGCATTTTCCGTTTTATTTTCACTTCCACTCTGTAATTATTTCTATTCTTCTTTCTGAACTTGTTCTTGAAACATGTCAGAGCTGTCTTAAATCATAAATCCTGACCTTGGTTTCAATTCCAACTTTCTAACCCATCAACACTGTGACATTCCACAGTGTGACTGAGACTCTAAAATGTATTCAGCTTATCAGTTATTTCTGGCACAAGCAGCCGCCCCTCAACTCCCTCTCAATAAATACGGGGTTGACAAAGTTGATATGCCTGGAAGGCGTTTTAAATATTCCCCCCCAAAAAAATATCTATTCATAAAGCGGGGCAACATAATTGAGTGATTTATGACCTTTTCAAACCACTGGAGCGATTAACTGAAGACATCATTCAGAGCTGTCAATCAAACTGATTGTTCACATGGAAACGAAACACCATGCAGCCGGTAAAGAACCCAGCTGACTTGAGAATGATGCCTTCAAGAGCCTTTCACTAAAGTGGCCTATTCAGGACTGTCAGTTGCGTTGTTATTGTGCTGAGATAAAACGTATTCTATCAGAAAGCTACAGTGGCTGAAAGAGAAACAGAAGCCAAGGCCCAGGTGAATCGATCCACATTCATGCATCCATGTTGCCATCTCAAGGGTGACATGGTTTCCTCTCATCCCACTGCCCTCTTCTCACAACACTGCCGGTCACTGACTTTGACTATGTTCATAGCTTACCAGTAGCTCTAGGACACATCTTCACGTACAGTTATCATTACCTCAGTTTTAATGATCAGGCACAGTGATTTGTCTTTATTGGTTTTCATACACACACACACACCTGCATCTCCAGAGCCTTCCTTTGGTAAGAACGCCAGGAAGACACAACTTGACACTAATTGGCTCATCATGTCAAGTGTGTTCATGCATAAAGCATTTCTTTTTCTGGTGCTTAAAAAAAAAGTACCAGCTTTGGAAAAGGATGAGATTGGAGAGGATTGCATCCTGGATGAGATTTTCAGAGATGAGGGCGTTTGCGTCAACACGTTCTATTCCAGCCTACAAAGCGATGTCTACTTAATCTTCACTGTGACCTATAGTGGTGCTGAAAAAGCCTTTAATATCAAAGACAAACTGGCAGCGTAGCTATCCTCCAAGAATCCAAGCTTTCTTTATTTTATTTATCAAAATCTCTTTCAAATCCAACTATTTACATGCACCACCCATATAAAGAGCAGTGATTATATACTGTTAAGTCAAATTTCACTGATCTTCATAACATCGCTGCAATTGGCTTATCAGGAGGCCTTTTCCCCTGCTTTAGTCCTTGGGGCTTGCTGGCTCTCAGTCTAATTACCAGAGATAATGGAGGGTGAAGCTAAATGGCACTGATGGGGTCCAGCAGAAGGTTATTAGGTGTCCTCATTAGTGCCCGACTGAAGTGAAAAGAGGTTTAAGGTCTTATTCTGATCCTGATGGATGGTGTTCCTCTCAGTCTGTCTTTAGAGGGTGTTATGCGACAGCTAGGCAGAGGCACAGGTAGGAAGATGTATAAAAAGGGGAGTGTGTGTGTGTGTGTGCACATGGTGATTTGTCACAATATGAGACATGATTCTCCTTGAGTGAGAGGAGGATGTTCATTTGCTGTATTAGCTACAGTAGGACACAAAACATTCCCTCTTGCTTCTGATTACAAGACTAACACCATGATCACGGTACCTTAAGTTGTAGTCTCATCCTCTCTCAATGGGTTAAAGAACAGAAAAAGAGAAGCACAATGGTCAAAGCAATGTATTTCCGTTTTATTGTATTACTCATAGTTGCTCAGACACGTGTATATACAAATACAGATAAGTTTTTGTCAAATTTTTTGTTGTCATTTATATACTGTAAAAGAGCAGGTTGGAAATCTCCCCCACTGATGGCAACGTGGGAGCGGGGTTCAGAGGTGAGGGTAGAAGGACAGCAGGTGGTGTGGTGGAGGTTATACAAGCACAAGAAGAATGGGACAGGACAGGTGCACTAAATGAACAAGTGGCTCATCAGCAATAGGGGAGCTGATGAAGAGAGGCTTTGCCCTGTACGCACAGAACCTGGATCGATGATAGGCTTTACCCGGCTAACAATCCAGTTCAGGATTTGGTGGAGGGGGGTGCACTAAGCCTTGAACTGTGCCCAGGACCAACGTCTACCGTAGGGACGAGTGGTTCAGGGTTGTTAAAAAGGGAGAGAAAGTGAAGGGCCCTGTTGTAGTCTCTTCGACGCCAGCAGCCGTTCCGTGTAAAAGCACAATGGCAGAAAGCGTCTTGTACACAGACGGGGCTGCCAGGGCAGAGGCTGAGGGGCTAAGGCATGGGAAACACTCTTCGTTGCCAAAGAGGGTTGCCGCTTCCCATTCACTGCGGCAACAGCAAATGAGACACGCACACACACACACAAACTCAAAAGATCTCACACATTTTTTTTTTCCACACTGAAAAACGTCCACACACTGATGTACACTCCCAAAACGCCTCCTCTTGGGAGAGCAGAAAGAGGATGAATAGTCAGAAGAGACAGACTGCAACTACATGGGATGAATTCAGTAGATGGGTAGAGAAAGAGTCAGTCTTAGAAGAAGAAAAAAAAAGTTGCTTTTGATCTACAAAATGACCGACCCCCACTGTAACTTCACAACAATGGTTTGTGTTATGTACATTTGTCATCTGTCACTACACAGCTTATTGACACTCAAATCACTCAAATGGGGATGCAAAAAAAAAAACACACAGCATGAAAGTGATCAGGAAATCTAACACGTCTTAAAAGAAAATAAGAGCAAAACAAAACCTTTTAAAAACTGTTTGGAATTTTTTCTGTTTTTTTTTGTTGTTTTTTTTACATGTCATCAAATTCATGCGCATGCCACATAATGAAACTGGTCGAGATCTTTCCGTTAAAAAGCAAACAGTCCACTCTTGGCAGATCTTTCAGCTGGCCAACATGCTTTCAAACACTGAAGGCAAAAAAGTACAAAGGAGCCGTTCATTATGTCCCAAGTGTTTCTTTGCCGGGCAGAATCCGTACGTGAAGAGATGGTGAAGGTTGGTGACTGGTTTGAAACATGTAACAGGTGAGCCACTCGCTCGGCCAATGTCCAGCCTTCTGTACACTGGTGTACAGCTCCCACAGGTTTCCCCTTCATATTAGCTCAAAGTTTCATTAGGCATTGAGGATCAAAGCACACAATGCATTGTTTGAGGACAGTACACACTCCGCAAAACCCAGAGATAATACCGTATTCATTTTTTAGAAAAGACATAAGAACCAAATTAATACTTTAATATCAAACACTATTTACATCAAGAAGTTTTCCTAATAATAATAGTCATAATCATCATCATCATCATCATAACAATAATAATAATTATACAGTTTTAACAATGATGTATCTCATTTTTTTTCCTTTTGTCCTCCAGAAAGGTACAAAACAGTTACTAACCTAACACTACATGTTTTATTGTTGACTACCTCAGGATACACAGTATCCAGTTTATAAATTGATCCTCATTTCCCAGGTTAAGGTGTGTACAGAATAAACCATGGTAATAATAGCAATAATGACAAATATTAATATTGGTAATTATAAGAGAGTACAAGTGAAGCTGGTTTCTGATAAAAGCCTAGTGTTAATCTGCTGACAAGCGTCCATTTTGAATCTTATGTGGTGCCATTCCCTGTGGTGTTCTCCTGAAAATTAGTACCTCATTAAATGGCCTCGTCTCCTATTACCCCCCATAGCTGAGCTGCTATTCTGCTGTAATAGCATTGTTACCGTAGCACAAAAAACAAATGGCAAAAGGCAAAGGCAGTCTTTCTGGGGTAAAAAAAAAAAATGCCACAAAAAATGAAAACCGTAAAAACAAACCAGTGCATGCCTTTTGAGAAAGAATGATACTGACCAATAGGTTTATCATTGACTCAGGTGGGGGGGGGGGGTTCCAGTAGTGTTGCATGGATTTTTTGTTGTTTTGTCTTGTTTTGTTTTGTTAGGCACTCTAGTCACACTACCTTCAGCTACCTCCCATGTCTTTCCTATCTGTTCCTGTGTGTGCGTCTCTCCCTTTAATTCTCTCTGTCTCCTTCACTCACCGATTCTTTCAAACTGCAAGGTCATTGGTGCTTTAAAACCCCCCATGGTGGAAATCTACACCCCGCCTCCCGAGACCCCCCAAGCCTTCCACCATCTATTTTTAATACCAGAAATAACTCCTCTTGCCACAACATGGGGTCCACATGCCTGTCATTTTGAACCTCATTAAAGAGTCACTTAAACCAGTAACACTAGGAGCTGAAGGTGGACATGCAGTTGCTCCTGTGCTCCTTTTCTTGCACTACGTCTCTCTTTCTACCCTATTTCTCTGAAAGGAAATCAGCTTGGGAAGATTTAATTTCTCTGTCTGTCCATACTTCTTTGAAAGCAAAGAAACAAGTCTCCTCTGTTTGGAAAAAGAAAAAAAAGACATAATAGCTTTCATTATGCTAACTAACCATGTGCATCTGTGGGAGCTGAAGGAAGCTGAATATCATTAGAATGCAGTGAATTCATTTCAATGTAAGTTCTAACATAAACCTGACTAGACTAACTAGACCTGTGCATTGCCTTGAATTAAATGGATAGTTTCTCCGTTTGCACAATGCATTTTCCACAATTGGAGGTATGCATCAGTACTCTAAAAGCAGCACGAACTGCTGTAATAAACTGAATGTGAGAATTGGCTAACTAATATTTGATGAGCATGAATCAAAGCTGTGGTTATGTTTGCGTGACAAAGACGTGAGGAAAAAGTATGGCACTGTGAATTGAAGTGTCTTTTAAAATACTTTCCCATGACCTCGGACAATACAAAAATACAATGTTTACATTGTCTGAAATGCGAGAGACAGTGTTTGGAAACACCATTGGCTAAGTGAAATCACTTAATGGTTTAGAAAAAGAAAGAAAAAAATAGTGTCCAATTTAGCCGTGAATCATTTTTTTTAAACAATCAGTTTAACGATCAGTATCAGAGAAAACAGCCGTGGATGCAAATGTTTATGGGAGTGTTAATATTGACTAATACTCAAATGGAACAGAGAGAACAATTGCTACCCAGCTCAGTAAAGATTGCGGAAAATGGCTGTCTGACTGTTGCCGCAAAATTGTTTGATCAACTTTCAAAAGGTATTGATCCTCGATCTCAAGATCCACAAAGTGTCTGGAGAGAAAGTTTCAATTTAGCTGTTTTGTGAGTCAGACTGAACCGAATGCTTTGAGAGGTGTTTTATTGAGCAGACCGGCATGCGCTGCACAAAGGAGGACAAGAAAACCTTGCCTCGCGGTTCTGTGAGGTCCATGGTGCCTACGCTCGCTCAAACTGTAGCTTATCCACCTATTCACACACTTTGTATTCAAGAGAAAATTGGGCACTATCTTTAAACCAGAACAGTCTGAAGATCAGCGAGCTAAGGTGCATGTCATGTACGTATTTCTCAGTGCTGTGGTTTCAAGTCTGACCTATGCTTAAAACCAGTACTCTTCCTTTCCTACATCTTCATCTTTCAGCTTTCTACTGCACTTTCCAGTAAACTGGAGGTGCAAAAGTCTGCTTCTTATGACCCAGCAGGACTTTCTTTTATTTTCTCAAAGGCTTCTTGAGAGGTCTCGGGACAACATATTTTTTTTGTGTGTGTATGTACATTCCTTTCTAAGTCCTAGAATCGTCACTTTCCTACTGTGTAATGCTGCTACTGTATACAACTAAAAACCCTACTGCTATTTACTGTTAGTGTAGAGGCATTTTTGCATTTGACTCTGTAATGTGTATGGTGCTGTGTATGTGTATGTGGGTAAACATGAGTGCTGCAATGGCATAAACATGATGTAAAGGGATGTCACAAAAAAGTCACGGGAAAATAAGAATCACTAAGTGTCAAAAAACGGGATTTGGCATCTTAGTTGAAGGTCTTAAGAGGGGGAACTGTCTCTCCCACTTCCAACATCAACTTTTTTCACTCACAGACGGAGAAAGACCACTTAAATATATTTCTGAAAAAAATAGAGGGTTCCTTGAGAAGCCTGCTCTGATGCCCAATCAAGCAAACACACTCCACACAAATCCCACCCCTTCCCTGCAGCCTCGGGCAGATTCAGGCCACGCTAGGTGTAAATGCCCTCCAGGACAGAGGGAGGCGCTATAAAGTGAAGAGAGATGGTAGGGAGGCCAGCAACAAAGCCAGGAGTGGACTTGTTTTCTGCAGGTGCGACGCAGTGTTTGTTTCGTCACTTCGGGAGGGCTCAGCCGATTCATGGCTGGTGTCGTCTGAAGGATAAGAAAAAACAACAAGGTGATTTGATCTTTATGGTGCAAACTGCTCTTTTGCAACAGTCCATAACAGACAAATGATAACATTATGCAAGACATGTATTCTCAAGTTTCTATTGTGGTGTACAAAGCTGTGAGCTGACCTTAATTTGAAATGTAGAACAATAGCGGAGACATCATTACTGAGATGTTTGGGCTGATGTTCAGTAAATCTCTTTAAACATAAGTGTGAAGTTGTAATAGTGAAGTCTGAGTTGCCATATGAACTTGGGTTGCTCTATCATGCTCCGAATCTCGTCAGAAACATTAATTCAACTCCCAGGTGAGGCGCCTCTTGTGTCTGTCAGTGGCATCAGTATACTGTGAGCAGCCATGTGCCTGCTGCACTACGGGAAAGTAGCTGAACCATGCACAGCAAAGGACAGATAGACAGAACAGAAGACTGGACAGTACATAACTATATGTGGGTGTGGGTGTGTGTGTGTGTGTATATGGTAGGGGGTGGAGGGATGTAGAAACAGTAGATGACGGAAGAATGTTATAATTTCCCTCCTTTGGAGAGCGTAATAGGAGGATGAGCCAAAAGAAGCATGCAGTTTCAGAGGCAGCCATCAGAGATGCAGGTAGGACAGCAAGGCGTGCAAATAGGCCGAGAGAGAATCAGGCAGAGGAGAAGAGGCAGGTGGGCATCACAAATGTACTAGGATCTTGGCCTTGTGTATGTGTGTGTGTCCCATTTAGATGGCAGTTTATGATAAACTCTGATCTCCACAGTGAACTGATCCAATTCCTCCAATTTCAGGATGTAATAGATCTAATTTTCAAATTAATAAAATCCATTAAGATCTTTTTTTATGTCCTATATTTGACAGTTTGTTATTTATATATATATTCCCAGTGGGGCAGTCTTTGTGTTGTTTCAGACCTTGGGGATGAGACAGCAGCATGCAGGTGACGTGGAGTGTTTCAGTTCAGTGACTGGGCTGGACTCATGTATGAAGACATGAAACTGCTGTGCGTTGAGCACAGAAAATAATCAATCTGCGCTACAAGGCCAAACAGCAGTACAGTGGACTGAAACAAATGTATTGTTGATGTTTAAATGTATGTGTGTGTGTATATGTATATATACATATACACACACACATTTAATTGATATTTATTGATGTATTGTTTTATGTATTAAGGCAGATTGAATTTAGTAAAGAAAAAAATTGAAGACTAATGATATGGAGCACAACATGCAGTTGGAAGTGAATTAGTGAAAAGGTTTGAAAACAGCATGAGAATGTGAAACGTGAAACGAATCTATTAGAACGTCATACTGTAAACTGAGACATGCATGAATATGATATATATATATATATATAATTAATTATATACACTACAAATACAGTGTGTATACATTATATATATATATATATATATATACGGTATATCTCTCAACATGCAATTTAGTCCATCAATATAATATGCAAGTATTAGTAGCAGCTTTGGTAATATGAAGAAGGATCACTTTAAGAGAAGCATCATGTGGAAGGACAGATCAGCTTCTGGACAAACAGCATAAAAGGAAAGAGGCACAGTACAAGAGACACATGTACAGATGTATGGAGGTCATACTGAAGACAATCAAAAAAAGCAGGAAGCCATACTAACCTCGTGGTTCTAATGTATTGTCTACTTTGTCGTTTACATCAAAAACGCGGTCATGTACGCCTATAGTTTTCACACAGCTGTCTATAACAGAAAATAGGGAGAATGAGAGATCATTAGAGGTATATGCCAAATAGGTTAGTGACATTTGAAGCCCCCCTCTCAGCCCTGAAGTTAAACATCCCAAGCAACAAAGCTCATGGCAACATTCAGATGATGTATGAAGTGACCTGGATTTCATTTGATGTGATCATCTATTATCCATTTCATGTTTTCAAAAAGAACCAAAACATTTTCTTATCAAGTAAAGCAGTTTTGTGAGAAATTAAAGGGGTATGTGGGACAGTGAGCAAAAGGTAATTGAGGAGGAGGTGAGGTAACCAGAGAGGTAGACGTAAACTGTTTTGATTTTCAATTCAAATGTGTACTTCAACAAGCTTTATTACAAAGCCTTGTGTTGCATGCAAACACTTACTTGATGGTCGGACGAAAACTTTGAGCTTCAGGCATGTTTTCCTCCCGTTCTCAGCAATGGTGGAAGCTGAAAAAAATGCAATAGACATAGTTAAGAGGGCGTTAATATAATACTACATGTAGTATCACATGTACACTAAGCAATCAAAACAAGTGTTTCCGACTGAACTTTTCCTTTACTTAAAGGCCTGCATGAATAGAATTTTCATAATGAATAGATTTTCGTCCCCCATAGACAACAGTTAATACTGAGGTAGTTTATTCAAAATAAACTTTCAGCGAGTTAATGTTGACTCTTAAGTGGATTTTGTAGGGTTAGTCATGGTTCTTGTGAAATTATAGCCAGAAAGTATTTGCAGATGTGCTAGGGAAATCTCTCCAGGGAAAGTGGAGTGCTTTGCTCACAGTTTAATTGTAGCATTTTAGAGTCTACAACTGGCAGCAGGTTAGGGAGGATCAAAGAATTTGTGTCACTTTGACTTTTTTTGAACAACACCCCCAACTGGAAGATATCGTGTTGTGCTAATACGTAATATGCATACATTTATGTGTTCTCCTCAACACTCTTTGAGGGACACAAGGTTCACGCACCGAGGACGTACTGTATGTGCTCCATGAGTGGATGGTTTGTGGTTGCTGTCAGGAAATGGATCCCTTCCTGTCAAGCCCATGGGGTGTGAATCTCGGAGCGTTCACTACCATGGTGGTTGTATCACATCCCCTAAAAATATCTCACGTGGAGTGTGCACGTGTGTATGTGTGTGTGGTTGACCACTAATGGTGTTGTCTCCTGTAGACGAGGAGAGGGGTCAAACACATGTCAGTTGGAGAGTGGTGGTACTGTGTGCATCCGTCATGGCAGGAGAACATACAGTGGTTTAGAAATATATGTTGTCTTGTGTCAGTGCCTCATAGCAAACGGTGAATATTGCAGGCTTTTCCCACTATTGTGATATATTAATGCTATTTACTATAAACTAGTTTTTATTTCTACTATCCCCTTCAGGTCCAGTGAGACCATATTGTCCGCTAAGATGTCTTTCGGCCATCAGTTTTATGTCGTCTGTGGATCATTCCACAGCTGAAGCAATGAAGCCAAGCATTTCCAAAGGCTACCATTTGGGATCTGTCAACTCCTCTCTAGTGAACCTTTACCTCACCCCTCCCTTCCCCTCCCTCTCTCCCAGCTGTGTCACCCTCTCTTCTTGTCTGTCAGCATTGCCATATCCATTCATCAAAGCTCAACTGACTTGCCTTCATCGTATTTACAGCACATGCAACAACGAACGTGTGCGCATACACATGTGCGCGAGATACAGATATTCATATCTGCCTGGAAGTGTTGCTATACGACATCTTAAATAACAGTTTTTACAATTCTCTCATCGTTCCGTTCCCAGAACATTTTACATGCAAAAATGTGTGAATACATGTTGCATGTTCAAACATCTATTTCATGTGGAGGCTGTGGTAAAATCAGCGAGCTGTCTCTGTAGAGGGGGCATGTGTTCATTAAGAGAATTATTGACTAATAACTGGTAAAAACTGGTCAGAGTTCGAAATCTTCTCCTTTCTTGCATTTTGTATGCTTTCTACTCTCGATTCATCCTGTTGCCAGTTTGGTATCAAACGCGTACTGCATAGTCTTTCAATCACTCTCAACTTACAAAGTCGTCTCTACAGCTCATCAAGCTCTCTCTCTCTCTCTCTCTATCCCGCCCGTGTCTCGACCTTGCTGTTATCATTTTAATGTTGTCGCTTCATCAGCTGTTATCTGTTTCTTAGTCATGTGTCAGTGCGCTTGAGATCAGAGGCCGTTTTTTTTTTTTCACAACTCAGTTCATATTCAGCAGATGCAGAAGAGGAAGAAAGTGGAGGGGGGAGAGAGAGAGAGAGAAAACAGGGCCTTATTATTTCGGTGTGGGGGCAGCCGATGACACGCTAATGAACCTTGACCACCACCGTTCACCCACTCAGTCATATACACACACACACACCGGTACCCACACAATTTATGTCACTCTTCTTATTGCGCCACTTCTTTATGCTCCCATTTTAAATGCGCGCACATACATGGCCAAACACATGCACATACACACACACACCGTCTCCAGATGCCTTATCTTCATCATTGTGGGCAGAGCTGAGTCACAGCCATCGACACCAGCCACTTAGCCAAGGCAGCTGATCATGAGAGAAGTATGGCCCTGATGAAATGGCAAAAGGCATGTGGGAGTCGCTGTCATGATGACAGTTAGTGAAGCTGTTGTGATGTTCACAGATTTGGCCATAGCGTGCTCACCACCTCCTGTACAAGGAGAATTACGGACATAAGGTGCAAGAGTGTAGATGATATCACATACAGCTCTGGAAAAAATTAAGAGACCACTGCAAAATGATCAGTTCTCTGGTTTTACTATTTATAGGTATGTGTTTCTTATTTTTTTCCAGAGCTGTATATCACGATTGTGGTGATCCAAGTAGCTTTCACCAATTATTACAGAGTGGAATTAATAATTTGTTTCCTTGAGCAGTTTGCAGCAAGTATAAAGGTAAAACCTCTCATATCTATGCTTTTTATACAGTACATGACAATGACCAGGCACACTTTTCCTCTACATTCCTTTCTTTGTAGCAGATCGTCATTCTCTGTGTTCGATGAGGATCCCTTCACCCGGACCCAAACCCTCCGCGGCAGCTACTGTTTATTTTGGATCAACATGCCGCTCAGGGCCAGCTTATTGTTCTTGTAGGCAGTCACATCAACACCTGCTATTCTGGTTCCCATCAGGCCCTCAGCCTCAACGATCAATCCATCCAACATGAGCAAGTGGCAGCTTTGAAGGACAGAGGCCCTGAAAAGATGTCCCAGAGATGGGGAGGGGAGGGGGGTGGACAGGGAGGAAGGTGGGGGCGAGGTCAGGTTACTCCTCCAAGCCTTGTCCCCTGGCTGGTAATGGCTGGTCCCCTCAGTACACTGCATTATGCATCAGCATTAAGGCAAATGGAATGAAGCAGAATCCAATTACGGAAGAACAAACAGGTGGGCTCAGTGTGGCTTAGGCGCAGTATTGTTTCAATCACAGCCCAAGCCAAGCTTTATTGCAACTGTAATGTTATCTGGAAAACACATTTCCTTTGCCTTTCAATGAAAGATTCAACAGCACGTTCCAGACATGAGGACATAAAACCATGTGTGTGTAGTGATAGGAAGCTAAAAGCAAAGTTTATGCTGGCTTAATACAATAGATAATATCATGGTAGGATATTGATTTCTTATCCATCATTTAGGAGGCATAATGGCTCAGCCGTAAAAGAATACTACTGGCTGAGTCAATCAAATGGCTATAAGAGGCTTTGTTAATTCTTTAACATTAAATCAGGTGTCATCTGGGGTCTTCTAATAGCCAGTAATAGTGTTGCAATGATGTGGACATTTGGCGGTATCAACAAAACCACAAGGCTTAATGCAATATAGCAGATTAGCAAGCAAAATAGCGCAAATGGCTTAAAATCATTTGTAGAGTGAAAGATTCAATTCCCCCTTTGACAGCTATGTTTAAGATTCTCTAGTTTGCAGGAGTCCACTATAACATCATGAAATAATCCATTGTGTCCCAAATGTCCACTAATCTAAACATACTTTGACAACAAATGCTCAACATTTCAAATAGAAAACAGTATTTTCAGCAAAGGTTTTAAGTTTGAAAATCCGAGCCTTGCATAGACTGGCCATCATGTGAACATGTAACATTAATGACACCATGTTAGCATGCCTGTAGTCAGCTGGCTTTAATAATGGTACTCTAATCCTTTGATCCCTGCTTATTTGTCAAAATGGGACTTAATAGCTAGTTAATTCTGCCAGCTCTCTGAAAAAAAGGCTGCTGGCCTTGTCTTTGATTCCCTGAGATTACTTATGTGGCTGACAGCGTACAAACCTAGTCAAAGTTTAGGTTCAGGAGTCCAGGAGTCTGAGTTTACATAAAGCAACATGTGCAAGAGCGAGGCCGCACATAGACAAAAGCACACAAACACACACAGCGTTACCTTCTAGTACCTTTGTGCCATGTTCTACCCATGTCGCTAGCTAGCTAATTAGACTGTTTGCAGCCAGAATACTTTTCCTCTATTCCGCGAACAGAAATCACTACTGGGGTTCATTAACGTTTGTCCTTCGGTTTCAAGGTGTGGAGTCAGTCAAACGAGGACAATGTTGAACCAAACAAATGGAAGAAAACCTTGTATTCAAGAGACGAGTGAATTTCAGATAGAGTACGAGAGAGAGTATTTATAGGATCCCTCCAATAGGTAATAAGCTGCTGTGCTGCAAAAAAGTCTCTTTCATGACCACAATAGCACACATAGTACAAACCCATATGCAGTATGTTTGTCAAATTTACTAAATGTCCTTCAAAGAATGTCCTTCCCACATTCAACCAGTTACAAAGCAGCATATTTTTCTGCTTATACATCCTCAAAAGAGGGAAAATAATAAAAAGATTCGGCAGTAGAAAAAAGCAGCACATAGAAACGGTGTTTCTGTACTGTATGTGTGTGTGTGTGTTTGTATGCCGACACAAAATGTGTGCATGTAAGAAGATGGAAGAGACTATCCACTGAAGAGGCCCATTAACCAGATGCTACTACAGCGAATGCACAATAGGAGGGAATGAGGGTGCTGGGAGGAGCGGTGAAAGAGGAGGGCTTGGATTCAGGGAACATAAGCCCCCCGGTGATAGCTGGCCTTTTGCCCTTTCCTTGCATCTTTCAACCTCCACCAAAAGTGAACCAAAGTCATTCCTCATGCCACTTGCGCCGAGGTGACGAGGTCACAAGCAGTGAGGAGAAGGAGAGGGGGAGAGAGAGCAATAAGTTGAGGGGTAATGCCTTGTTAAACACTGCACTCGTTTCCTCACACTATTGTACATCAATGCAATGGCGTGGGGATACAATTATTTCCCATCGCATTATTATGTGAATGTACAATAAGCATCCTAATTCTGCAAAAGATAATGATAATCTAGCAAATTACTATGTCTACTTGAAAATGAAAAGAAAGTCACTGAAAGTCTGAAAACCCTTGAATTTCATCAACTCGTTCATGTCTTCATACTCAAATTACAATAAGCATGGTGATTTATTAATCTAAGGGGATGCTCAGCTTTTTAAAGCAGCCACAGAATAATAAATCACTATACATAATTATGTTTCATTGCTGCACTTAAACGAGAAAAACTGATGAACACAAATGTGCGTATTGCGGAAGAATGAAAGAACAAATAAACGAACAATAACTAATCAAACATAATGACTAATGCACTAGGTTAATAATATATGTGTTAATGGTTTAATGGCCATGGATAAAATGTCCTTGTCTTTGTGATAGTGAATCATAATCACCTCCTGAAGACGGCTGTTAGATGCATGAATCATATGAGGCTGAGAGGAACCCCGTGCCCTCTGAATCACAGCCCGCCCCACTTTCCCTCTCATCTCTTGGCTTTTCACAGCCTTTCTGTTTTTTGCAGACAAAGTGATGACTGCTTTATTGGCAGTCAAACTCAAATAACTTGATTAGAGACTTTTCTTTCTAGCCTCGCTTTCTCTGGTCTGTCAACAAGTGCGCCGCGACTTAGCTCATGGTCTATTATTAGCCAAGTCTGGCCAATGGGTTGGTTTGCTGGTTGGCCGTTTTCAGTTTATTTTTGAATGGGGGACTTTGAAACTCCAATTTCCTTATCACAGCCAGACCTTTAACAGTTTATTCTTATGGATTTGTTACCATTTTCTAATGTGCATATTCAGAAGGGTGACAAATTTAAGAAATTTCAAAATAAAGTGTCTCCGTAAGGTGTTAGACCACCACAAGCTGCCAGAATAGCTTCAGTGCAGCTTGGCATAGATTCTTCTTGTGAACTCTACTAGAGGAATTTAAAAACATTCTTCCAAATGATATTACCTCATTTGGTGTTTTGATGATGCATGTTAAGGGTGCTGTTTAACACGTCGATCCAAAATACCTCATACGCGTTCAATTCAGGTTGACTGTCATATCGTTTTCATATTCATCAAACCCTTCAGTGACCCCTCGTGCCCTGTATGGAAGCACCTGCATTTCTTATTGCTTATTCGGGTTTCTGGTGGAAAAGAGAGGAGGGTTAGTTATTGTAGGTAGTACTGTCCTAAAACCCAATGAGATAGACGAGATGAAAAGGGGAGACAAGAAATGATGTAGTAACCATGGGAGACGGAGGTGGTCTATCCATCTATCAGGATTATAATAATGCATTCCAGGCAGTGTGCATCTGTTCGGCTTTTCTGTCTGCTCATGCATGTTTATGTATATTGCACCTGAGCGCATGTGTATCCATGCGAGTGTGTGTGTGTGTATCTTGCGGTCACATTGCTCCATGTTGTCAGAGCATTTCTGAATGCTGATGACAGGGTTGATTTTTCATGTGAGTGAATAAAAGGGCTGAGTTATGATGGTGTCCATATGCAGGTTTCCCTCCTTGTACCATAAATGGAACAACACCGGCTCTTTATCGTTATTAGGAGACGCCGCATAGCTCCAACAAAATATAGGCTGCATACACCGTCCCCTGCCTCAGTTTCATTTGTCCATTAATGCCCTTTTCCTACTCCTGTTGCTGCTCTATGATCACTACTCCTTTCTCCTGTCGAGTAAAGTTCAATAAGACCTTATGACTATCAAAAGGGTTTCTTGCATGTTAGCTTGGTGTTTATGATTGATCTTAGTCTTGAGATGCATTTTGCACATCGGCCTATGGGCATCGGCAGAGTGACTGAAGCCTCACCAAATGTTTTTCATTTTGTAACATGGGTAGAATCGCCCACCCTCTGGGCTTTTGTTGGCCATTTAGAAAGTGTTCATTTGATATCAGCCGCATACTCTCACAAGGTATCTGTTTTACTGTAATGTGCTTCTCTCTCACAGTGTCAAACCCAGAAATATGTATTAAATAACTCCCATCAACAAGTGAGACGCAAGGGTGTTATTGATTGTGTCTTCTGTGAGAAGCAGTACCAGTACATGCAGGTGAACGAGTCAGATGGCAAGAAAATGACATTGTGCCACTGCATGATTACACCAAGTGGTTTCCTATTTGCCACACATCGTGCACAAAAGTGCCATAACTCGGCTCACTCATCTCTTGCAGTGAGCTGCCACCGATATTGGATTTCTGCCCTTTTCAGATTAAAATCACTCAAATACAAGATTGTGGATCGTGTCCATATTAGAAAAACGTGCTCGCATCAGCATTCTGCGAGATGGGTTTCACTTAAACCATGAATCCGCTGTGAACTCTGACCTGAGAATTGCTCCAACTGTTCGCTTATCCTTTTCTGTCTGTCACACAGGCAGACACTTTCGAGCTGTAACCCACTCACTGCTAATACTGCATTTTGCTGAATTGCTTGCAAATGTGGCCATTAGATTACTCTCTGCATCTCCTCGATTCTGGTAAATGTTACATCTTTAATGCATTTCTTTATTAATTTGACTATTTCTCTCTGTACCCTGTGTTGTGTTGACCAGTAGAGAAAACACAGCTGGGTGTTGTCTACAAAAGGATCAGGCTCCTGATTGACTCCAGCTTTCATCTTGCCTTCAATTACCTGCCTCAGACAGGGAGAAAAGGCTGACACTAACAAAAATGAAGAATTATGACCTTCATTTGAGTAAATTCCCTCCGTCCTGCTGGCGTTGATTAAGCCGTTTCTGTTGTTGAAGCAGATGACAGCAGAACCCTGTCTCCGCTCTCTAATTTTATCAGAGATGCAACAAATCAACCCTCGATCCGCATCGAACTCATAGGGCGAAAACACCATTAACGGGCATTTTCTCCCCAGGAATATGATTTGACAGCTTAATTTTCATCTACAAACAAGAAAGCTAATCAATCACGTAACTGAGGGCAGATTTTTCATCCCCCATTCCCTCAGGTCATTTGGCTACAGAAAGTTATTAGAGATGAGGAAAAGATTAATATTCGGATACTGTATGTATGAGCACCGTTTATATAAAAGGTCTCTTCTGTTCTGTGTGTAGTTAAACATCAGTTACTCTAAATGAAAACTGGAGAGAAATCAGTGAAATATTGATTGTGAATACATGTTCTATCTTCATTAAGGCAGTGTACTCTACAGCAGTGCTATAAAGCCGAAGAACTAATGCATTTCCTGATTTCCCCTGGATGATATAGTGTTATGTCTCAGGCCCATGAGCCCATTCACACTTAACTATTGCTAACCTCTGCCTCATGTGCTCATGGATAGTGACCTCTGCCTCAGGACACATTGGCGTTTCTGTTTGGCACAGGTGTGCACTATAGCCAGCTTCAGCGGGTAATGATGCATAAAATTTTCTCTGTTAGCTACGCTACACTTCGCATTCACACATTGTAGGCAAATGGGCTACAAGGGCAAAGTCTGACCACTGACTTTGTGATGAACTGCAGACATCATCACACCTTATAGACTAGCAATGCCATCGCAATGTTGACCCTAGTTGTAGGCAGTTTTTGTGGTTTGACGTCCACACTGGTAGGCAAATAAATTTCAAAATGGGACCTGTTACAGACCGCATGTCAATAATATAATAATGTCAATTAGTAATGTACCAAATATTTAAAAATGAAAGCAGTCAGTCACTAATTACTGTTTGAGAAGAATTATTTAGATTTAAATCTGCCATTGACAACAAAAATGTTTCTATTCATATTAGGAGATGATAAGATGAACATTTAATGATGCCTGTGGAAAAATTGGGTAAATCCAGGTAGGCTGGGCAAAATAGGACTTTTGACTCCCTCACTTTGTAAGGCCCTAAAGAGTATTAAACTAAAACATTCTCATGTCGATTAATTGAAAAGTAATATCCTAATTTCTATAAGCCTCACAGGTGCATGTGCAAGACTTCGTTCACGTGATGATTTCAAGTAGGAGACATTATGTTGACTCAAGTTACATCACAACCGTTAGTGCTCCCAGTCGTGTGGAAACTGATAGCTACTCCACTTTGGCCTATGTAGCATATCCATGTATGCATGGACGATGTACTGACACCTCAAGTCAAAAAATGATCCTCAGAATGTTGGAACAATCAATACTGAATAGTGTCCCTAAAGGCAGCCTGAGCCTAGAGTTTAATCAGTGTTCACTCACGGCTGCAGTACACACTGATAACTTGAATTTTCACAACCATCTTTATTCTCATTGGCAACAATAATGAGGCTGGATATCATCACAAGGCTGAAGTTAAATATCTGCTTCATAGTTCAATAGGCATCCACATATCAGAACTAAACCTGAGTATATAAAATTTAAAAAGAGCTCCGCAATGCCTTCACTTTATCAAGTGTGGTGTTATCAGACACCGACAAACTACAGGGACTACACACGCTGAAAATACTCCAGCAGGAAGAATTTCAGTTCTTTATGGCAGACCAAGAGAAAAGTGTTGTTAAAACTCATTGCCCAACACAATCGTTGCTGCAGAAAAAACATGCATGCAGTCCTGTCAGGCTTATTGTTCCTGGACACAGACACTGTTTTCTGCCTTGGGTTCTGGCTGTGCATTGTAAGCTCTGACTGATGTAACCCAGAATCGTCGTTTCATAAAGGGCCTGTTTGCTTTTTCACGTCTCCACACCACATACAAGCTTCAAATATCATGTTCTTTATATATTAGCCCTTTAGATATTTTAGCATGTGCTCATTGGATGTTGTGTCACGTAGTTGACAAACCAAATCAGGGCCAAAATGTGAATGAAAATTGGAGTTCAACAGTATCAGGTAACACTTGTTAATATAGAGCAAGTCTAGACCAACTCTATATGTATAGACCCAACAATTCTACCATGAGCAGCACTAGGCAATAGTGGCAAGGAAAAACTGCCTTTTAACAGGCAGAAACCTTGGGCAGAACCAGGCTCTGGGTGGGCGGTCATCTGCCTCGACCGGTTGGGTAGAGAGAGAAAAAAAACATTCTATGAGCTCTTTAAAATATGATGGTGCCTGACCATTAATGGAATTTTAAATTCTACTCTGGATTTTACAGGTAGTCAGTGTAGAGATGCTAGCACAGGAGAAATATGATCTCTTTTCCTGGTTCTTGTCAGTAAACGTGCCGCAGCATTTTGAGTCAACTGGAGAGTCTTAAGGGACTTATTGGAGCAACCTGATAATAGGGAGTTGCTGTAATCCAGCCTTGAGGTAACAAATGCATGGACTCCTTTTTCTGCATCTTCCTGAGACAAGATGTGCCTGATTTTTGCAATGTTACGTAGATGAAAAAAGGCAGTCCTTGAAGTTTGTTTTATATGTGAGTTAAAGGACATATCCTGATCAAAAATAACTCCAAGATTCCTTACGGTGGTGCTGGAGGCCAGGGCAATGCCATCTAGAGAGACTATATCTTTAGATAACGTGTTTCGGAGGTGTTCAGGGCCAAGTACAATAACTTGTTTTCTTAAACCAGCCTAGTGCGGTGCCTTTAATGCCAAGTAAATATTCCAGTCTCTGCAACAAAATGTGAGGTCAATGGTATCGAAAGCAGCACTAAGATCTAACAAGACAAATACAGAGACAAGACTTTTGTCTGATGCAATTAGAAGGTAATTTGTGACTTTCACATGTATTATCTATTTCATGTATTATCTTCATGATTATTTGATTATTCATTTGGTCATACAATGTCAGAGAATTGTAAAAAATACAAATTTTCTACAGTATAAGGTGATGTCTCCAAATATCTTGTTTTGTCCAAAGCTCGAAGGTATTCAATTTACAACCCATTAGACAAAGAAAGCAGCAGATCCTCACAACTGAAAAGCGGGAATAAAGGAATGTTGAGAAAGGCATTTTTGCATGAGAAATGGTCGAATAATGATTTGATTGTCAAGAATGTCGGTTGAAGCGGTGAATAGTTTCAACTCTAAAACCTGTGGCGAGCTGCGTGCATGAGTAGTGTTTCTTGTTTGACTTGATTTTTTTTTTCTGACCTTCAAACCTGCGGTTATGTCAATTACAGTGAATCAAACACACAATGCAACCAATCAGTTGAATTTCCCGCCTTGTCTCATGATCAGTTTGGTTATTAGCTGTCAGTGTATGTACAGTAGGCCATGGTTGTGTGTGATGTACTTCTCTTTTTCTACAAATGTTAACTGAATCTCTTTGGGTTTTGGATTGTTGGTCGAACAAAACAAATGTCACTATGGGCTCTGGGAATTTGTGATCACTGCTGCTGGCATGTTGACCTGAAGTGAGTTTGGGCCATGTGAAATAGGAGATTAAACTCCTGAGGAAAAAGCCATAATCTCTTTCTCCCTGTCTTTCTCTCAGGGGGAGTCAGTCAAGTATTTCCTGGACAATTTGGAAAAGCTGGGACAGTCGGTAAGTCCCACCCACACTGCAGAAACTCCATCATTCACTGATCCTTAGCAGGCAAGATGATTGATGGAGCAGATGGGTGTGATAGCACTCAGCTAATTTGTTGAAAAGAGAAGTAAAACTGTTTTCTTCCTGTCTTCAGTCATGTCTATATACTGGTTTGTTCCAGTGTACACTCACTATGCTGAACACTAAGCTAAGCAAAACTTCCCATGTTCACAAATCTCTCTTCCCCCCCTCCCCCAAGCTCGAAGTGTCTGGGACAGTGTGTTCTGACACCCTCTTTAGTTACTTGGGTGGACTGTGCCAGAAAATTGGTAAAACCTAAAAGTTTATATGACATTATGAGTAGGACATTAAATCACAAGAATTATACAATAATATCTACTTTCTATTGTGGTTCTTGATGTAAAGAGAGTAAAAATGCAGTCCATGTGACATCATACTATCGACAAACTAATTAAACATACCTAAATTATCGTCTCTCCAAGTAAAACGGTAAAACATGAAATCTAAGAATGACAGAAGATGAATGATGATCTGGACATTAGTTTCCAGTAGGCCATAATTGAACCTTCTTTTTAAATTGTGGTTGCTGATTTTTATCTGAAAAGGGAACTCATTCTAGTTCTGGCACCATATAACTATAGCACTATAGAAATAATATAAAGAGCATGGTCTAGATCTGCTCTATATGAAAAAGTACTATGAGATAACTTTATGATATGGCATTTTATAAATAAGACGGAAGGAATAACTACCATGTTGGTATTTGATCTCTTCGAGCACATGTGAGCAACACCACCTGGAGTCTGGTGGGCATGAGTTCCCCGGATACCCAGATAAAGTGGTCTTGGGCTGCTCACACGTAACCTGTTTGGTGTAGCTCAAACAGACTCTGGTGCATTTGGTTCAGTTTGTACTGATGTGAACCCTGCCAGTCAAATCTGGTGCAGACCAAGGCCACTTGAAATGGAGAGTCTGATCCAGTCCACTTCCAAGCCGAGTCTGGTGTGATTCATTTGTGGGTTGAAAAGAAACCACACCAACCACAGAATTTTATTCAGTGATCTGGATAAGTGACGCAACAATACGTATATTAATGCAAGATTGTTTGGTAACAATCTTCCATTACACATATCTACGTCATCCCGCGAGAGCCGTGAGTAGTGTGTGCTGTCTTCCCTACAAGCTGTAATTCATTTATAGTTTATTCATCCATGTGATCATGAAGTGTACCAAACTAATAGGCAACAATGAGTCATTTGTCCTTTGCCATTAATTGGAACTATATGTCCACTCTTCAAGAACAACCACCCAGTTGAAATTGCTGTGTGTACACAGCTCAAACCCAACACCATTCTGGTTAATTTGTAATGAGTTAGTGTGATAATGAAACAGTTATTTTTTTAACTTGTATATTTTTCCCAGACCTTTAAACCATGAACAGGTTTACTAGACCAAATGACTCAAAAACAAGGGAGTTGGCCAATAGCCTTAAACATCCTTTATTATTTTAAATGAACCATTGAAGACAAAAACCTTTTTTTCTCCAGGGTCTTTAATGCCATGCCCTCTCACTACCGTCCAACATCCCAGATAACTAACTAAAATCACTTAATAGATGAGGCTGTTGATGAATTTGATGTTGTTCTAAGTGTCTAGCCCAGAAAACATTATTGGGATGCTTTCTCAGTGCTGGATTTCCTACTTGAAATGTTTCTTTTCCTGCTATGTATGAACACACAAGTGCACTGGGAATACTGGGGGAGTGCATTTGGTGGTAAAACAGGGGGATCATTGGGAAAATGTTATTTGCCAGTTTGTTTATGTGTGGGCACGCACACGCCAGCATGGTCTATGTGAGCGATGACTCATCACCTCATGTTATAAATTTGTATCTGGTGTAGCCACAGCACTGTGACGAGCACACACAATTGGGAATAATGTTACATCATGTTTGGTACCAAATACTTAAAGATCCACTTTTTGATTTGCCTTGGCTTGGTTGGTGAAGCCTCGTCATCGCCAAGGAGTAGTACCCAGTCCAACTCACAAACATAGATTCACTCACTCGCACATTCTCCTGAAGCCCCACATTTGTTTATGTGCTCTGGTGCTGAGTGTTAAACAGGGATGTACCAAAACAACACAATGATCTTCATTTCTTTCCCCAAATCTCTTGTTTTCACTGATTGAGTTTGTGTGTGATGATTTTTTTTTGCTAGTAATATGCTTAATGGGTTTCTCTTGAAAGTAAGTGAAATATGGCTTTTTTTCACAACCTTCAAAATTAAAGACCTTTAAAATGTGCCAATGCAGCTTAAACACTGGTTTTGTATATGCAAGTTTTGATGGAGTTCTTGCCTGAAACTGCAAAAATCTGTAGCCTGTCAAAAGTAATAGTAAATCTGATAATATGTTTGCAGGACTACCTCCCCAGCCAACAGGACATCCTCTTGGCCAGAAAGCCCACTAAGGGCATCCACGAATATGACTTTGAGATTAAGAACGTGCCCTTCAAGATGGTGGACGTGGGTGGTCAGCGATCCGAGAGGCGGCGCTGGTTCGAATGCTTTGATTCAGTCACTTCCATCCTCTTTCTTGTCTCTTCCTCTGAATATGACCAGGTGAGTAAGCTGTAGGCTACACAAACATACGTAGAACTCCTCAATGTCGCCCAATTGATACTGGCACATTCCACTCACGTTGACCAACATTTCAAAGGAATCGGATTATTAAGTTCAAGGATTAACATCACAGATCTAGAGAAAGTCAACATCATGTCAAGTCTTTTGGATGAAATATCTCTCATACCCTTTTCCACCAACATGGAACATGTTTTGTTCCGGTTCGCACACTTAATTTTGAACCATTTGGAGTATTTAAACCAAAAATAAAGATTTCCTTGACCTGAGGGGAAACATTGCTGACATCAGTGGGCATATCATATCCTACAGGTTGGAAAGAGGGTGGAGAAGGCAACCGTAGGTCTGTTGTCTATACTATGGTAATCGTAATCTGTAATAACAGAATAAAAGCCCTCTGTTGATGATGATGCATCCTTGATTACAATGGTTTCACTCAAAGCTGGTCGAAACACAGGCTAGTTCGCTAGATAGCACCAAGGTTCTAAGAATCCACAACGGAACCAGTTCAAGAGCAAAAGTGAGAGCAGGAGCAAAGAGAACACACAGCAAGTGTATAACGATGACCTCAGTGTTCCTCAACATTCCAACATGGAGGTCTCCCAATACTATATTATGGTCATGGGTTATAAATATTTCAAATTTATTTCTGAGAAATGGCATTTTCCTTCCAGTGTGTTTGTCCCAGGAGGAACTACTTAACCCCCTGGACAAAATCAGGAAGGGAGTAATCTTTTAATTGCAGGAACTTAAAGGATAGGTTAATCATTTTTTAAGTTGTTGTTAACACAATACTCAGGTGCCAGTATGAACACTGAAACAGGTTTTGCTTGCTGTAGTCATTCCTGCTTTACATAATGGCCACTAAAAGACCCCCTACTACTGTGCTTTTATTTTAAGTGATGGAAGACAAAATCCATAATCCTCCATCATCTATGCAAAAATGTATTCTGTATTATTGACTATTGTTTTAAAACGGACTATAAATTCCAGTGGGACAACCCCACTGTTCTTCTTTTTAGTATTGGTAGTCCTGGTCGCTGCAGATGCAGTAGTAAGATAACGGCCACTGTCACATTTGACAGCACTTCCGCCAACCCTCGAAAGTACCTGGAACTATTTGTATTACCTCCTGAGCAGTGCCAAAGTTTAGTTCCAGGAACTACGTTACATTGCTCTAAGTTCCTGCAGTGGAAAGGGGCTGTTATGTTTGAGACATTAAAGCTGGAGAAATGCAGGTAAAGCTCCTGAGTTCTTCTAAATGTTCCTGGAAAAGTTTATGTAGTGGTAAAAGGCAACTTCTATATGCACAGTTAAATAAACCTGCTGCTCATACCAAGCACACGCTGTCACAATCCCCTTTGACCTCAACACATATTTCAATTCAATTTAGTTTTATTAATTCGGTATAGTGCCATTTCATAAAGTTATCTCAGGGCACTTTTTCATATAGAGCAGGTCTAGACTGTCTGTGATTTAAAGAGACCCAACAATTCCCACCATGAGCAACACTAGAAGACAGTGGTAAGGAAAAACACCCTTTTAACAGGCAGAATTCTCGCTCACAAGCAGAACCAGTCTCTGAGTGGGCAGTCATCTTCCTCGACCGGTTGGGTTGAGAAAGGGGGGGCCTAGTACAGTACAGTTCCACAGAGATAGAAAGCAATAATAGTCAAAGTCAACTTTGTCAATTACTCAACATGTGCGGTACATAAAGAGTGATTGAGATAACGTGTCCAACAGTGTACTTTAAAATATATATAGTAAACAACGACAGATGAGTGTGGGACCACAGTGCAAGATACATTTAGTACAGGATTGATAAGATATTTACAATGTACAATATAGTGCAGTCCACTGTGGACTATTGTATAGGAGTGTAGCAGCACAGGTGAAAAAGGAGAGTTCTTAAAGTGTCTGGTCCTGAAAGCAGTAACAGCGGCTGTTGAGCAGGAACATGGGGGCAGGTGGCCTGCAACCATAGATCCAGACTCTATGGCTCCGGAGGCAGAAATACCTGCAGAAAGCAATAGAAGGAGAGAGAGAGAGAGAGAGGAGACAAAGCATACAACTATGGGAAAGGGAAGCAGTCGAGTTAGTAACATTAGTAGCATTAATGGAATAAGAGTGTGTACAGATGGAGAGAGGAGCTCAGTGCATCATGGGAAGTCTCCCAGCAGTCTAGGCCTATAGCACCAAAACTACGGGGTGTCTCAGGGCTCACCTGAGTCAGCCCTGCTATAAGCTTTATCAAAGAGGGAAGTCTTAAGCCTACTCTTAAATGTGAGGAGGGTGTCTGCCTCCCGTACATAAACTGTGAGCTGATTCCACAGGAGAGGAGCTTGACATGTCTGCATTCTAACATCCCCAGGTGTTGATGGAGGACCGGCAGACCAACCGGCTGAGCGAGTCCCTCAACATCTTTGAGACCATCGTCAACAACCGGGTGTTCTGCAATGTCTCCATCATCCTGTTCCTTAACAAGACGGACCTGCTGGAGGAGAAAGTGAAGCAGGTATCCATCAAAGACTACTTCCCCGAGTTCTCGGGGGACCCCACATGCCTGGCAGATGTCCAGCGCTTCCTGGTGGAATGCTTCCGCAAAAAGCGCCGTGAGCAGCAGCAGAAGCCGCTGTACCACCACTTCACCACGGCCATCAACACTGAGAACATCCGGCTGGTGTTCCGCGACGTCAAGGACACCATCCTGCATGATAACCTCAAGCAGCTGATGTTGCAGTGAGGGGACTGACCAGGAGGAGGAAGAGGGATGGGTGGAGGCAGAGGGAAAGTGGGTGTCAAGGTGCCTTTATCTTTACCCCCCTCCCCCCACCAACAACATCACGAGCCTGTAAGGGGAGTGGGCAGTGTTCCTCCACCCATCCCCCCTCCTTTCTTGACTTTGACTTGCTCCTTACTTTTGAACTTTGACTGTGTATTAAAGCCACCACTACTACCACCATCCCCCCACGCTTGCTCTCTGCCTTACTGAGCTTGTTCACTGTGACTTCTAACAGTGGCTCAAAAGCCCCAACCACACTCTGACCCTTGAAACCACTGTAAATTACCTCTAACCCCACACTCTCTGCCCCTATTCACACTCTGCAGTGGACCTCTCGACATCTTTCCTCCCTACGTGTTACTCTGATTCATATCCACACACTGTCCTTTTTTCTCTACTGCTCTGACCACTGTTGCTAAGGAGCGAGAGGGGGAGGGACTTGTTGTAAACTGATACCGAGTAGTCGTCAAAGTCGCCTGCAGACGCCAGCGACATCAGCGATCGTTGTCTTCCTTTTCAGAACTTCTTTTGTTTTGCCTCTGGTTTTACTTCTGCTTTCCACTGGCGCTTGGTGATGACATCGTTGGGGTGGGGATTTCCTTTGAGGGCACTGGAACAGGAAAGAACAGGGCTGACACACACAGATATGAATTCCTGTTCCGAATTCCACCTGATTCTACTTTCCTAATCCTTTTGTTTCTTTTTTTAATATATGAATATACTGTACGTACCTATGCATTTTTCTTTAACTTATATATGGGTTTACACTTTGTGGATTTGTGACTGCTGATGGACTTTGTTACAGTAAATTAAGCAGGGGCACTGGTAAGAGCACAGATACAAACACATAAACCACTTGTAAAATTAACACCGGGCTGTAAGGGTAACTGATGCAGGATTAAGAGTGACATGTACAGTAGTATTTAGCTGTTTCTCAGGGCACATTGTGAACCACTTCTTTGTGATTTGAAGCCAAACTGTCATGTCTCTGCCCTTCCACATAAGTCAAATGACAGATTTCATGGTATCTTTTCTCTGTATGTGTCAACAGAGAAGACTCCTTATACTTAAAAAAATAAGCAGAATTCTAGCCATCTTCAACCAAGACCAAATTTTTTGGGTTCGGACCAACCAACCTCATGACCCCATTTCTGCTGGGTTTTAATGTCAGCTGTATCTGGATGAGTTATCTGGATAATGACATCTGCATTTACACCCGATAATAATGAGCCTTTTTATGTTAATTCTGCCTATATCTGGATTGGATCTCAATATGCATACAAGCGTCAAAGTACCCAATGCAACCCATAACCAAAGGCGAACTGAGTCAAAGTATGTAGGAGGCACGGACCAACCTTTGCGGCCAACATGGTTGGAATCCCACCTCCGCAGACCACGAATATGGTGTGGCACGATTACTAGCATTTTCATCGCCATGTTTTCTTTGTGCAGTCAATGTGTTTATCACTATCTACATACCATAGCCCAGATGCAAATCACATGCTAATACCAAGTGTATGTTGGGTCAATGGTGTGCATCTATTGAACATCTTTTAAATTTGGCTTTTTTTAGGAACAAAAATCTCGCAAAATCCCTGTAATGGGACAAAAAAGACATCAGTGAAACCGACCCATTACCCCATAGATTTTGGCTGCTGGTCTGCATGCCCACTGTGTCAGTAGTGCCAATGAACAGTAAAAGCAGTGTGCTCACTCAGTAAACTGAAAGCTTGGATATGTCCAATGCCTGTTTGCATCAGAGTTGTATTGCAAAGCTGCACACTGAGGTAAACAGTCCTGCTGAATCAATAATTATATCTGAAAATATTTAAGATTAATGGAGATCCAGAAATTTTTAAAAAAAAATAGCAACTGTGTCAGGCTGGGTTTTGAGGTAATGTGTTTAAACACTGCTCAAGATGTAGCCCGAATAACACTCTTTGGTTTGAAAATGTCCTCCATGAGGGTGTAACCCTACCTGTAGCTTGTATGTTGTGACAGTTGACTGAATGCTTCTCAAGGGAACTTGATGGGGGTAAAAAAGGTTAAGTAAAACAATGATGGATGATGTGATCCAAGTAAATGGCCTATTTTATAGTGAAGCCTTGTGGACTCTCACATCCAAGCCTGTATGTTTCAGTGCTCCACCAGAGAAAGGAAGCATGGAAACCCTTTTTTTTCCTTCTTAATCCATTAGGATTACGACCTAAAGTGTTGTGTATTATACAGGTGATGAGGTGGCTCGACCTTTCTTTAGTCTTGTTTCATCCTTCTTTTCTCAAAGGTACCTGTTAATGCTCTCCCTTCCATGCACCCTAAGTTATAAACAAAAGGGATAAAGCCAGCTGATGTAACCTATCCACAGAATGTCTGGTATTATTTTAATTTAAATGTTTTGAATGGTGTTTCTTTAAAACAAGCAGGCGTCTGGTGGCCTTTTTGAAGGTGTTTCAGTCCCGTTACTCAGCTTCTTCCAGATGATGTACAGGTAACCCCAACAGATAACTGGCTCCGCTGGTTCACGCTAACATGTTCATGTGTATAAGGATACTCATCAAGATGATAAAATGTACAGCATAAGTTTCAAAAGCAATGATGTTGGTCTTTCATTGAGGTGTTTATTTAAGGCAGATTTACACAGAAGCTATCACTGTTTTCAGTTGAACCCTAAGGGCATAGTCTTGTTTTTGTGCTGTTGAACACATTCATCAGCATAGCTATATGAGGTCATTTTATACTCCTATAGTTAATTTATAGTTATAGGTAATCACTGAAAAGACCGAATGAATGCAGGAGGGGACTTGAGCAAAGGTTTTTGCTCATGTCCCCTCCTGCGCTCAGTAAAGACCCAACTACAGTGGGTACCACCCTCTTGATCACTTTTTAAATTACATCTCTAAATGAGAGTTATAATTGTAACTATGGTTCTATGAATTCTGGGTGGCCGTTAGACGGTGTGTCTCCAATTAAGTGGCTACTTTATTCACTAACTAAAGAAAAGTGGATTTAGTGTTTACAATATAGCTTTAGTTCCTTAACTAAATAATTTATGCTTTACATGTCCAGTTACCTTTTTTAATGCATGCTACAGATTTTGATATTTTCTCCTAATGTTTCAGACATCCATTGGTTTCCATCCATTTCTGTACGCCATGAACATGAATTGGCAGACTGTTAAAACTTCTGTAATTTGTCAATTTATTTTTTGTCATTGCTACATGACATGCAAATTTATTTGGAAAGTCTGCACTGCATGGTGTCCTAACCTTAGTGTTACTTTGACCATGGAGTCCATCGCACAGTTCAATGGAAGAAAAGCATTTCTATTTGTAAAACACAGCAGCATGTTTTTTCAAAATGATTAGATGTACTGTAAATTATACAGGATTTGTAGTATATGGGCTAAAACATACTAATCCCTTTTTGTCTACAGCTAATCTATTAGGCATTGAGGAACGGATGTAACATTTGTTCAAAATATATCAGCAGCAGCTACTGTTCTACTGCTGCAACTAAAGGTAGCAACTGGGTTCACTGACCGCTGTACAATTGCCACCTCTAGTTGGATGTTGTTAGCTGCCTTCTGTCTTTGGATCACGTATTTCTGTTTGATGTATGTTCCTCTCTTCTCCTCAATTTGCAGATTAATTGGTGTGAGACTAGACTGATATTTGTTCATTTGTTCAGATATTTGATCGCCATTTATCGCCAATGATCAGAGGATCCTTTCTGTCCCTCAGACCAACAAGGAACCTACTGTCACTCAATACATGTGTTAGCATGAAGCAGTGAAGTCAAGTGGCTGATTTTGGTGTGTGTGTTCCCAACGCTAAAAGAGGAAGTTGACCAACAGGACCATCTGCCAAACGTTCTGTGAATTCCTCAAAGTGGTCAGAGCCAGTCAGCAACATTCCCCTCTTGTCAGTCTGTCTGCATCTGGATGAAGTTGTGCGTGTGACACATACACTGTCCTGTCTGCTGCTGCTCACGCAGCCTAAAGCTAAACTCCAGCAGAAGCCTCTTTGTTGGAAATCAGACCGATGTGTCACGTCACTTCAGGCCAGAAGAAAGCCTGTTCTTACACAAACTCACACAAACAGTCACAGCAAAGCAGGCCTGTACCATGAGGTGGCCTTTGTCATCGCTGAACAAATTTGGTTTTCACAGTAGACGAATCACTGTGTGAAATTTACTTATTTGTTCTAATTGCCTTTTTCAGAAAGTTACAAATTGTGTTGGATACAGCTCCTCTGATTCTGCATGTCAGATGCTGTTAGATGACCTGGACAAGCACTTTGTTTGAAGCATCCTGAGACTCCCACACCAGACTAAATCACTACCTAAAGTCCTCAGCTTAACAATCCAGTTCTCACCTGGGTGCTCGGGAGTTGTATGTGTTCTCTGTCCTATAGGACTGTGGTCCAGGCTCTGTGATGGGTGACATCACTGTTTGGGATCTGAATCTGTACAGTCAGCAGTGAATTTGTCACCAGATCACAGTGGGCACGGGGAGAAGAGTGCTAGTGTTAGGTGCCATCACGCTCTGGGATCTGATGGTGATCAGTTTTTCTAATCTGGGAACAGGGAAGAACTGGTTTTAGCCAAAAGGTTGTTCCGTGTCAAGCAGTGTTGTACGCACGATGAACCAGACTCTGCCTTTTACTATGCCTTGTAACATTTCTGTGATACTGGTTTCATACACTGCATCTTGTGTATTTTCTGTGAATCTGACATTACTGTAAACCATATGAATCAAAAATTTCAATTGTTTTTCTTGTTGAAAATTGAGACGAACACCTTTTTTTTTTTTGCACATACTTGTTTGAAGAAACTAGTTTCACCTGACATAGTCCAAACTATGCAACACTGCTCCAGTCTTCACTTGGTATTATGTTGTGTTAAAATAATAATCACGAGTTCACTGACTGATGATTCTCTTAATGCCAGTGTCTTATAGAAATATGTCTGTAAAGAAATCTGTAAATAATCTGCCAAATATACTGATGTTCAGTACCTACCTTTTCAAAGTTCCAATCATGTTCACAAAGGTTTTATGATGTAATAGGTTTTTTAAATGATGCCACACAAGCAGTTTGATGTCCTCATGTCATTCAGAGAAAACATGTCTCTTCCCAGTTTTTGGTATTTTCAGATAAACACGTTTTCAATGTGCAGTTTAACTTATGCTATCTTACCCTTCTGCTCTCAAATAAATCCAACCGTTTTTAAAAAAAAAAATACATCAGTCGGTGTCTGTGCTGTGTCTCTTTGCAGAGAGGACATAGCTATTTCATACAAACTTGTTGAACTATGGCTTTGGCATATTTGAGGAGGGGTGGCCTGGACGAACCCTGAGCCCCCCCTTAGTTATGCTGCTATAGGCCTAGAATACTTGTTACTAACTTGACTGCTTCCCTTTCTCTCTCCTCCCTCTCTCCTTCTGCTGCTGCCTGTGAGTGTTTCTGCCTCTGGATCTGTGGGGTCTGGATCTGTGGTAGCAGCCACCTGCTGCCCCCATGCCCCTGCAGGTATAGCTATTACTATTATTATATTGCTACTAGTATTATTTTTCTTAATGTTAACATCAATACCACAGATCCTTTCCTTCCATATTCTGCACAAAAAAAAGTAATTTTGAGATCCTGCTTCATTGAAAGTCTCCTGTGAGCCTTCTGTGAAACATCTTACAAACTGTCCGATTCTTCTTTTTCTGGGTGATACCGGAGGTTTGAAAGATGTCAGTGAACCTGACTGTACGCGGTTTTAATTAAATATATTTGCGTGTGAGTGTGTGTGTACTGTATATACGTGTAGCGTGACTCACCTGTCAGACTCCTGACCCAGAGCGGCATGCGGCGACGCTAATCACACACACGCACACACAGTCAAAGAACATTCACAGTCAGGCTCAGCACTCAAGGGCCACACATCGAGGAAAAGAAGACACACACTCGTGCACATATGCATACAACAAACCATTTCAGTCTATTCCTCACTCTCTCTCTGTGACACACACACACACACAATCACAGGCTTGTATCTAACAGGACTCACATCAAAGTGTCAGAGCAGCTCTGCCTCGGGCTGACAGCAGCCACAGTTCATCCAGTGTTTGCATTATAACACTTTCTACTCCCCGCACACACACATGCTCACTCTCTCTCTCACACACACACACACACACACACACACACACAGACACACACAGACACTTCACCGGCTGATCTGCAGCCTGATAAGATGGCCGACATCTTCACACATCTGAATGAGGAGAGTGCAGCTTGTCTGGGGGAATAAAATGGGGATTTTTCAAGTACAAGTGTGTAAAACAAACTGTAAAGTCCTGCATCACTAATAGTAGCCAATGAGCAGCCAGGAGCGGGTAGGTCAAAGGTCAAAAGACTGTAGATAAACAAGGACAGACAAACAGGTCATGATATTGTTCAGAGTTCATCAATGCTGACGTTTTTTTGGGTGGGTTCATCCTTTAATGGGGTTTTTGATTTCTAAACGCTAAATGTCCCTGCGTCCTGACTCACAGGTCAAATATGAAGCCTGTCTTCAACAGTCCAGGCAAAGAGAAAACCAAATGCAACAGGAAGTTCGATGTTTGCAAATGTGTTGTTAGCTGTTCGTGCATCTAAATGTGCATGTGTCTGGGTGTGTGTGTGTTCAGCATGCTGCTACTTGCCTCCCTCAGGTTCTGCTAAGGCAATCTCTCTCTCTCTCTCTCTCTCTCTCTCTCTCTCTCTCTGCTTTCCTGTTCAAATTAATAATGGGAGCTCACTGAACAGAATAAACGCACATTTTTTTAAATGGACCCTCGTTCACAGAAATCCTCGAGCCCCCAAAGCTAACCTCAACCTAAACAGTCCTTGAAGACGTGATGGATCAGGCCTCACTTTCCAAAAATATCCTCACCCTCGAGGTCGGTTTAAGCACTTCTATCTTATGAATAAATGCACTGTACTACTTCTGTATTAAGACAACTACAATAAATAGAGTTACAACTTCAGTTTCTACAAAAAGGACGAGAGTACCTGACGAAGGAAACACAAAAACGTGTTTTTTGATATTCCGCAGCATCCAGCATCTGTTAGAGTATCACTTAAAGGCCCTTTACACACGAATCAACGACACGAAAATGTGAAACACTCGCCTGCAAATGTTTACTGTATTACGTCCAACAGTGAACTAACCTCCTCGTCCTTAACTTCATTGTCTTTGTAATGTTTGTGTCCTTTGTCATATCATACAGGGTGAAACGCAAAAAGTGCAAAAGTTCAGAAAAACATTAGCTTTGTTGCAGCATAATATTCACTTTCTGTGTGAAAGTACGCATTACGAAAACAACAGTTTGAAAAAATGTACTGACATAAGAGTTAATCACACAAAAAAACACGACTAAAAAGGTGTGTGGTGTGTGAAGGCCTCAAGAGTACTGAGGCTCTAATCTATGTGATGAAAACAGAAAGCTGAGCATCTGAGCCAAGATGGAGGATCAGTGAGCGCTCGGGTTTAAACTCAGGCTTAACTTATCAACTCATCAGCCCTCAGGCCTGCACACACACACACACACACACGCACACACACACGCACACACACTTTTCTGTCCTCAAAATTCAAAACTTATTGCAAGAAAGCTTATCTGAAATCCAGCAACCAATCAAATGTGCGAGTTCATGATTAATCCTCCATCTGCTTCTCAGCCTTTTCTCTCAGCAATGTAAACTTTCCTATCGATCAGTGACCCGGCGTCATCTCTGTCCCCTGATGTTGCCGTTTGGCAGCGAAATGAACACGGTGTGATTTATTTCGGGTGGCCCTCGTCTCCGGAGTGTCTGAGGTTGGAACCGGAGACGGGATCTGGAGAGTAAAGCGTTTGTGAGCGCAGCAGCCCGGGGCGCCGCAGGAGGAGGAGGAGGAGGAAGATCTCCATTACAGAAGCTTTTAAAAGCTCAGGATTAGGATTAGCGGAGTGGCCCTTTAAGTGTCCGGAGCAGAGCTGCATGGTGTGATGGGACAACAGGACAGGAAGTGCATCTGTGGTCTAAGTGTGTGTAACAATGACTCCTTCCAGCTCAGGTCCTACATATCAAAAGATTTCTGTAATAGCAGAAGCTACTGGTTTTCCGTTTTTTAGTTGTTGTCAAAATTAACTTAAATTCATATCTTGCGACGAAAAATAGGAGCCAAGAGGTTTCAGTGACAACATATTCTTACTCTCTAACTGTTGCAGCTGATTTTTCTTCCACGGTAGCTTGTGAGCTACGAGCGGGGCCCCAGCTCAACAAACCCAGGCCTGTTTGCGGTCCCGGCTCCTCGGTGGTGCAGCGGGGATCCCCATCGACATCAGGACGGCAGAAACTGCAGTTCAGCATATTTGCTGAAGTCGACGTGTTTGCATGATTTGTTTGTGTGGTATCCACATGGTCGAAGTGCACTTGTTTGAAGTGGCTTTGGCTAAAAGCTAAATAATCAGCTAAATAAAGACACTGTAATGTGAGTTTCCTTAAGCAGCAAATAAATAGGTTGTATATCTGCAGCAGGTTTTAAATCTCTACATGTTGATTTTCATAGAAAACCACCCAGTGGAGGGAAGAAAATCCATCTGAAATACGGTGTAATGTGGAAATCTCCTTCCTGTGTGAACCTCTGACGGCCTCATCACACTTCCTTTTTAGGGACGTGGCTGTATTCCCTGGTATCCTGAGCTATTTGATTTGTGCGACGTTATTGCGGCTGAAGCAAAAGCGAGAGCCGCGTTGTAACAAAGCAGACGTTTCCTTGAACGATCCGCTCATGGGATGCCCTGAACAACCTGATCTGCAGGAGAGCGCTGACGTCACGCTGCTCTTCCTGTCTGAAAACGCTCCCGGCCGCTGTTATTAATGATCAGACGGCCTGTGATGGGAGCTGACAGGCGGGAACGCTCTGACACATGTATGAACTGCATTTTATCACAAAGGGAAAGGGAAGGAGGGAGGAGGAGGAGGAGGGAGGAGGAGGAGGGGAACCAAAAAAAAGACAGGGGCCAGATAGATTAGAAATTATGAGAGAGAAGAAGAAAGGGTAAAGAAAACTCGAGCTGCAGCGATTTGACTCAACCTGACGCAGATTTAGTTCTACATGATGGTATTAGAGTGTCTTTTAATACTTTAATCATAATTTATTTTGTTTATATTGAGGTTTCCATCAAGATTTTAATATTCAAACTACATTAGTTAAGCTGGCACACAACAGTTTTCTCACTCGTGGCATAGATGTGAGATGAGGCTCCATGTGGCGTTGCGCTTTTATTTTGAAAATATAAAAGCCCTCTAGCCATCGTCAGCAGTGGAGAAAGTACTTAGTGTAGAAATACTACATTCAAAAGCTAAAAGTACAAAACGTATTAGCATCAGAACACACAAAAAGTAAAAGAACTCGCTATGCAGAATTTCAGAATAATGTACATTATGTTATTGAAGTATAATTATTGATGAATGAATGTAGCAGCTGGTAAATGAAGTCATTTCTTCATTTTATATCCTGCTGGGTACCATGTGAATTTCACCAAGGCGTCAATAAAGTATTACCTTTATCCATAATGATACATCATCACTTATTTGTTAGCAGCAACTAAATGCATCAGATTAATGCGGTGCAGTAAAAAGGTGCAATATTTCCCTCTGAGTTGCAGTGGAGCAAAAGTATAAAGTAGCAGAAAAAACCTCAAAACCTCAAAATTGTACTTAAGTACAGTACTTGTATTTGGTTCCAGAGTGATGAAATAACCTGCAGATATAAAAACAAACGTTGCCTGATTTAAGGTTTGAGAGCTGTTTTGGGTTTGTTTTTGTTTTCAACCACAAAAATGTCAGACTGAGTGCAAGAATAACAATCTGCCCTAAATACTTCATTTATCTTCATGGTGCCATAACTTTGGTTAATTATTGGTCTGCACACAATTATTATTTACATCCTGCTGTCTACATGCAGCGAAGCTCTAAAATATTAGTTGTGCATGCGTGAAAAGAAAAGCAGACTTAATATTTGTGGGAGGAGACTTTTCTGCCCATAATAATAATAATTCTTAGAATAATTATAATAATTGAGGTAAATGGACACCTGTGTCATTCCAAGTCTGAGAGATTTTGTTTCACCTTCACAGCATCTCTGTGAATTAAACCTGCCTTCTTCTTCTTCTTCTTCTTCTTCTTCTTACGTGTGACAGCTGATATGAAAGATAATTTTTCTTCTTTTCCTAAGATCCGCATTTGATGTGTGATGTGTGTTTGGGGATTCCCCCGGAGCTCGTACAGCATGTCAGCTGCAGATTTACGGCTCTGCGAAAATGAGATGGACCTTTTTAATTATCAAGTTCAAACACGAAGAAGCGAAGAGGAAAAACTAGACCAGATTTGACCTGATCGCTGTCTCTTTTTGTTTTGTTGTCGACAAAACGAGCCACAGCAATAATCTGACCCTGTAATGTATTTATAGCAGCAGCATTAGAATCTGGAAGGAGATGGAGTCATTTCAGGGGAGAAATCACAGTCTGTTAACGTGTTATAATACATGTTCATGTAGAATGTGACCGGTTTTTACTTTGATCCGAGAATCTCTTCAAAGATTTGGGGTTTTTGCTCACTTCTGCTCGCGTCTGTCACTTGTCCTCTTCAGCTGAAGGTGTCGGTTCCTCTGTCCGAAGAGCTCCTTCGACTCACACATCAGAACGGTGTGAGCACGGTTGGTCCGAATTTTCAAACCTCAGCTTCCTTTAACCCGAAAAACAAAATGATCAGGCAACAAATGGAAAGTGTCAAACAAAAAAATTAACTTTTACACCTCAACCACAACACTGTCCGGGAATTCAGAGGATTACGCATCAATTTATGTTCATCCTGTTGGTTATTTAGTCAGATAATACATAAAAAAGAAGGATTGTCTCATGTACAGTTGGATGTTGCTGTTTAGAAATGTAGATTATTTACCGAGTTATTTCTTCTTCTACTCGTCGCCTCCTGAACTTTGAGACAGACAGACAGGCAGGCAGACAGGCAGGCAGACAGGCAGGCAGGCAGACAGACAGACAGACAGACAGACAGACAGGCAGGCAGGCAGGCAGGCAGGCAGGCAGGCAGGCAGGCAGGCAGGCAGACAGACAGACAGGCAGGCAGACAGACAGACAGACAGACAGACAGACAGACAGGCAGGCAGGCAG